>APFE030114037.1:6142-22679 GCA_000404065.3 Pinus taeda | reverse complement strand
GAGCACCAGTTTTTTTAATTCCTTCTAAGTCTGCAATGTCAAGTTTGCAAAGTCGAGGGTCAATAGCATAAATTGCTATTCGATGCATGCATGGTGGAATGTTAAAATCTCTGTTCGAAGTTGGAAGGGCGCAGGTGACAGCGTTTACAATGAAATTCGATTTTTCAAGTTGTGGAAAATTCGATGGGGTAGTATTACATTGACATTTGATGGTGAATGCGTTGAAATTATGTTGTATACAGCATTGAATTCTAATTGTTGGAACGAATGCTGAATACGGGGTTTTTTTAAATTCAATGGATGGGTAATCCATAACGCAGATTGAGTTGAGCAGAAGAATTCGACTTCAGATTTGTGTTTCAGTTAGAACGAAGAAAACGTAATGAATTTTTTTAGTTACTGGTTATTCTAAATTGAATTTAATTATTGGATTCCAGCTTCACATTCAGTTCAGTTCTAAGATGCCAGAAATCGTGAATTGAGGAAAGGGTGCAGAAATCTGGAATGATATTTCCAGCATTGGTAAATTATGATTGACAGAGAATCGATCTATGGAGGCAAGTACTAGAATCGAGAACGCAATGGATCCATCGTGAGCCAGATAGTTGAAGAAATTCAAATGCGGAAGTGAAGAATCATGGAAGAGCGCTATGTCTGAACTTTGTAATTGCCAGATCTGCGTTGAATTTTGCCAGATTCAGAGCGCTATGTCTGAATCTAGAATACAGTCTTGAATCAATGTGTGGCGCTGGTGTAGACGTGCAGTCAGTGGTAAGTAAAGAACAAAAGGAGAATTGAATTGACAGGTTTATAAATTGAATGTGATCGTTGGTTTGTGGATGGAAAATTCAAATATATATTTAACATTGAGTTGCAGCATTGATACGAAGTTGAATTAAATGTTATATGTCGAATTGTGGAAAGCGAGGAGGCAAATGGAAGTTGAAGGTGCGAATCATTGAGACCGACCAGTAATGATGGAAATACATTACATCGTAACTGATTGATAGTGTCAAAGTATGAAACTGAGGAAATAAATGTGTTATATTTTGGTGCGCAATTTAAAAGGGGCATATACAAGCCTGGGTTCGAGTAAGAATTGGAAGCACCGAATAGTTGAAGCGCTGTAAAGGAAAAAAGGTTTGTGAATGTCCTTGCAGTTGAATTTGGTTGATATAATGTCAAACATTCCTATTGACATTTGGTTTAATTTATGAGGTGGCTTTAATGTTGTTTAAAACCTTTGATTTGGAGATTGTTGAGTTGGTACAGCTATTTGCGTTTGAAACTTGGGTTTCATACTTTTCAAGTACTGAATTGAGTACGTTAAGGTATAAGGTGCATGACTTGGTTCTTTGATATGAATGATAAGTATGAAAATCTATGAAGATTTGTGATTGGTTTTTTATAAAAGCCATATGAAATGGGAATGAGTGGTAGTTATGGTGTTAATTTGGGATGATGCGTATAATCTCATGTGAATATTGGAAGCAATTAAAGTTCATGATCGAAGGTACTTAATTTGGGATTGGGTTAGAAGTTTTGGACTTGAGCTGTATCCAAATTGGTTTGATTAGTATATTGTGAATTATGCTTCCAAATGCAAATGGTATAGTTGTATGTCAGAAATTTGAAACAAGCTTCCACATATGAATGGAGATTGCCAGAATATGAAATTTTTAAGATTGGAATTGGTGAGGGAGTTAAATGCATTCTTATATGGGATATTTTAGAGATGCATTTTTGTATGTATGGTCCTGGGTATTGCAGGCTGGTGCAAGCTTGCGTCAAGAAATAAATAAAAATAAAAAGATATGGTCTAACCAGAGGCCACAGTGGCCGGCTAGACACCCTGTACACATTTTAGCCAAAGATATATATAGTTATGTACATTAGAAAGTGTTAAAAAACACAGAAAAGATGAAATTGTTGACCCAGTGTAGGTTGTGTAGTGGGCACCACCTCTTGTCTTCCTCCTTACCTAGTTGGGATGTATTGGTTATCACATGTTTGTTTGTAACGTTATTATCTATTTTGATTCCTTGGAATAACAAGTAGACGTTGTTTCTGGGCATAGCTAGTACCAGAGATTAGTAGAGTAAACCACATAATAAAAAATAAAGCTAAGTACGGATGTCAAAACATATACATAAAGTTGAACTATCAATGTCAAAGTTCAACGGGCATTCTTCAGGTTACTGAGTGATACATGTTAATATATTGATCACTCCAAGCTGCTTATTCCTGGTCAAAGATTAAAAATCAGTCATATATATAGAGTAATTTCTCTGGATAAGTATGCCTAGAGTTTGTGAGATTTTTATTTTGATTAAAATGCCACCACAATAAACAAAGCAACACATTTCTTATCTACAGTATTGCATCTTCCTGCTAATAGTAATTAATGTAATATGATTGATGAATTGTGTATTAAACATGTGATTCCAATACTGAAAGGACCTACCAACTGATACAAACTAGTTGCAGGAAAAATAACTTGGATTTGAAACCACGATTTCTCCACCTCAAAACAAAAGTATTTCTGATTCCACAAAGCTATTTTTCATATTAAAAGAGATAGCAGGAACTTGCGATGGGAAGCACGATTTTGCCACGAAACAAAAGAAAATCTCTGATCACACAATGTCGTACTTTCATACTTGAAAAAAAGGGGAAGGATTACATATTGGAAGTCGGTAATATAAGTTACATGAACGTATGTCCATGTATCAATACTAAAACGATGAAAATAGAACGAAAATACAAGATATTGAAACAAGACACAATAACTAACTTAATAATCACACGAGAAACTTATTTTTTAGGGTTTTCATGTCATTGAGCTGAGTCAATGACGTGAGCATAGTTGATGACGTGATCATCCTTTTTCCGGACTGCCAACAAGTTGAAGCATGTACTGTTTCCAACTGAAAAAAGTTTTAAATCCACTAAAAATAAATGCAGTAGTCTATAACGCGACTTTTTGAAAGCTTTTCCGGCGGATTTTTCCGGTCAAAATCCGGCAGCAATTCATTGGAATCCCACGTTTGATAGCTAGTTTTTGCACAATCATTGGCTCCCAGGGTTTTTCAGGGCGCTGAATCCAAATATGCGGTTAAAAAACCATTTTAACTGCTAAAAATCAAGATTTAACCCCATTTCTTCCGCCGGATTCCATCACCGGAATCTCCAAAAAGTTGCATTATAGACAACTCCAAAATAAATAAGATCCATGCTCCACTAAAAGATATTGTTACCCAGGGTTGGGAGAAATACTTTTCTTTCAATTCAGCACCCATTCTTCTATGTTCTCTTGTATATTCTCTTATATCAGTAGTAGCAGTGTTGATTGGTTCATATTGGCCCACCATCTAGTGTATGTGGATTCCAGATCAGTGACGTCCTGGTCTGTTCACGTTGTGGTCTATGCCATGGTGATTGAATATTATACATTATTTCTTATTGGAAATATTAATCCCAACCACCACCTTAAACACACTGATAAACATCATGTTTTCTCAGTCAACTCCTACACAGTTGCGATTTTGAGTGAAAAAGGAAGGATTGAAGTCAGAACAAAAGTACAACGCAGACCAACAGAAGTACAACCATTCTGTAACACATCATAGAAGTTAAAGCATTTAATGAAGTTTGGTAAATATGGGAAAGAATTTACTGTGCTACTATTGCCCACACTTCACAACACCTGCGCGAATTATTGCCCACACTCCACAACCCTTGTGTATTAATTATTTGCTCTATCATGCATTAATGTCAAATTTGTCTGTTGAGATAAATATGGATGTAAAAGAGATTTGTAATAGTAGAGGGTTCGGCAAGTTAGAGAGCGAGAGTCTGTGAGGTAGTGAAGAGAAAATCGTGGAGTGAATTTTGGTGGGTGCCTGAAAACGACTATTACTGTGTTTTACTGTGTTACTCCACAACCCCTAATGAAGTGTAAACTTTTTTTTACTTGGTGAATGAGTCTCATATGAATGTATTTTCTTGAATTACAATTTAATCCTAAGTCTTATTGTTTTTCTCCAAGATTTACTATGTTTTACTCTGTTTTATCGTGAGTTATTTTCTTGTGTTTTATTAAGCCTCTGTGTAGTTGTGATATCCATGCCCGTAAAACTCCTTTCCTCTGCCTCCCCGTAAATCCCTATATTCTTCCGCAACTGAAATATTTGTGAAACTCCACTCCTTTGCCTCCGCGTAAATCCCTATTTTCACAAAAAAATGTTTTTACTAGGAGTTAAAATTGATCCCTATTTTCACAAAAAAGTGTTTTTAGTAGCAGTTAAAATTGTTTTGAGGGCAGATTGTTTTTTAACATATTTACCAGCATGTAGAAATTTTTTTTTCTCACTTAGAAATGGAAACATCAAGCATAAGCTTGATTAATCCTCTAATACCTCAGTTTAATGGAAAAAATTATGATTATTGGGCTATTACAATGAAGGCCCTCTTTTCTTCTCAAGACATTTGGGATTTGGTGGAGAATGGTTTTCAAGAACCAGTGGATGCAGTAGCATACAATGTCCTGTCTCTAGCAGAGAAAGATTTGTTAAAGGACAATAGGAATAAGGATGCAAAATACCTTTTCTACATTTTTCAAACAGTTCATGAAAGTGTTTTCCCAAGGGTTGCAACAACACAGAAGTCCAAGTAAGCATGGGACACCCTCCAGACAACCTACCAAGGCATGAAAAAGTCAAGACATCAAAGTTGCAAATGTTGAGAAGAGACTTTGAAACACTTTGTATGAAAGAGTCTAAGAATGTAGACTTGTTTATTACACATGTAATTGGTTTGGTTACTCAAATTAGGTCTCATGGTGAGACACTTGAAGAAAGAAGAATAGTTGAGAAAGTTTTGAGAAGTTTGCTAGCAAGGTTTGATACTATTGTTGTGGCCCTAGACGAGACCAAGGATCTCTCATAGTTCTCAGTGGATGAGCTAATTTCTCATGAACATAGACTGAATAGAGCAACAAGCACCTCATTCGAGCATGCCTTCAAGACACAAGTTTCCTTTGGTCAAGGTAGAGGCAGAGGAAGATCATATGATAGAGGAAGAGGAAGAATCCCACATAGAGGTGGATGAAACAACCCTTCAAGCTCAAGTGGAAGAGGAAACAATCAAATTCCATGTCAAAGGCCAAGCCAAAATCAAAAATAAAGTTAGAGGTATGATAAATCTCAAGTCCAATGTCATTACTGTAAGAAGTATGGTCATTATGAAAATGAATGTAGAAAGAAGCAATATGACATTAGTAACAAACCAAGTGTAAATTTCACAAAAGAAAATCAGAACCATGATAGCATGTTTTTAGCTTGTAATGTAGCACAAGGAAAACAAAGTGATATATGGTATCTACATTCAGGTTGTAGCAACCACATATCAGGGAACGTAAAATGTTTTCCAATCTAGATGAAAGTGTGAAATCTAAACTGACATTAGGGACTGATAGCAAATTCTTCGTTATGGGAAAAGGAAGAGTTAATATCCTAACAAAGAAGGGGTAGAAGAAGTACATCTCAAATTTTTACTTTGTCCCCGGTTTGAAGCATAACCTCATAAGCATTGGACAACTCACACAAAAGGGCTACAATGTCTTCTTTAAAAATGATGTGTGCACAATTTTGGATAGGCCTCCAAGCAAAGAGTTGATTGCAAAGGTTCAGATGACAAACAATAGAATGTTTCCCCTAAAGATATGATCAGATTTGGATAAAGAAGGTGCACAAGCACAACTCTCAATGAACTCACAAGAGAATGGAAGAAAGGATGTAGTTGTCATACAAGTGAACTATCAAGCAGAGGTCAAATATGAAAATTGGTTATGGCATTTGAGATTTGGACATCTCAACTTTGGAGGTTTGAATTTGCTACATAGGAAAGGCATGGTGAAGAGATTACCACTCATAGAAAAATCGAACAACCTATATGAAGGATGCATCTTGGGAAAGAAACATAGATAGAAATTTCCAACATGAAAGTCAATAATGGAAAAGGAACCTTTGGAGATTGTCCACTCAGATTTACATGGACCAATGCAGACACCATCAATTGGTGGCAGCCACTATTTGTTGACCTTCATAGATGACTACACAAGGAAGACATGGGTCTATCTCCTAAAATAGAAAAGTGAAGTGTTTGAGCGCTTTTGCCAATACAAAGATCTTGTTGAGAAGAAAAGTGGACACTTCATCAAAGTCCTTAGTAGCGACAAAGGTGGCGAATATATCTCAAATGACTTCCTTCAGTTTTGCAAGGAGCGTGGAATTCACAAGAAATTCACAACAAGGTATACACCTCAGAAAAATGGTGTGGCAAAAAAGAAGAATAGGACCATTATGGAAATGACAAGGAGTATGTTGAAGGCAAAGCATTTGCCAAATGATTATTGGGCTGAAGTTGTTGCATGTGCAACATATATCTTAAATAGATGTCCAACCAAAAGCATCTAGAACATAGTTCCTGAAGAGGCATGGAGTGGAAGGAAGCATAGTGTCACTCACATGAGATTCTTTGGACGTGTGGTGTATGCACATGTCCTGGATGAGTTGAGGAAGAAGTTGGATAGCAAGGGGGAGAAATGTATATTTGTTGGATATAGTGATGAATCCAAGGCATACAAACTCTACAATCCATTAAATAAGAAGGTCATAATTAGTAGAGATGTGCATTTCATAGAAGAAGACGCATGTGATGGAAGTTTAGAGAAGACAGTCAATGTGAAATCATGTATACCACATGAGGATAAAAAAGAATTGACAGTAGCAAGTAATTCCTCATTAGTGAATTCCTCTACTCCCATTCAAGCACAACAAAGTAGGCATCAAGTAATACCATTAACAAATAATAGGAAAAAATCACACAATTAAGAAAGTTCTTCTCCAAGCACGCCGCAAAGTGCAACACCAAGTGACATGTCAAGCCCATCTTCAGTGAACACAAGAAGACCAAAATTCAGAAATTTAAATGAATTTTATGAGAAAGATGAAGTTGATAGTAACGTTGGTTTGAATTCCTTATTTGCAATATTTTTTCATGTAGATGACCCAATCCATTTTGAAGATGCAGTCAAAGAAGAAAAATGGGTTTTGATAATGGAGGAAGAAATAGAAGCAATAGAAAAGAATGACACATGGGAGTTAGTGAACCTTTTGCAAGGAAAATAAGTGATTGGCATGAAATGTGTCTATAAGACCAAGAGAAATGTCGACAGGAAGATTGAAATGCACAAAACAAGTCTAATTGTCAAAGGATACAAGCAACAACATGGAAGAGATTATGCGGAGATGTTCGCGCCAGTCGTGAGGATGGAGAGAGTGCGTACATTTGTGGTAATTGTCACGCAACATAAATGGAAATTCTATCAAATGGACATAAAATCAATGTTATTGAATGGAGTGCTAAAAGAGGAAGTGTATGTTGCGCAACCGCTTGGTTATGAGGTAGAAGACCAAGAATACAAAGCGTATTAGTTGAGGAAAGCTCTTTATGAGCTGAAGCAAACACCGCACAAATGGTACAATAGGATAGATGCCTACTCGTTGGACAATGGTGTTAACTTTTGACATGTGATGGTGAACCTACTCTCTACATCAAAGAGAGCAATGGTAAGATTCTTATTGTCTTCTTATATGTAGATGATTTTATTTTCACAGACAATGATGATCTCCTCATCACTGATTTCAAACAAGTCATGAAGAATGAGGTTGAAATGACTGACTTGGGGTTGTTAAGATATTTTTTGGGCATAGAAGTGAAGCAAACAGAAAATGGAATTTTTATCTCTCAAGCAACGTATGTAGCAGACATTTTGGAGAGGTTTAATATGCATAACAAGAATCACGCACCAACTCCATTTGTCATAGGGTTGAAGTTGAGCAAATAATATTGCAACAACAATGTCAATCTAACATTATACAAAAGTATGATAGGAAGCTTTATGTATTTTACTGCCACTAGGCCGAATATAATGTATGCACTAAGCTTTGTGTCAAGGTTCATGGAGACACCCAAGAAAAAACATTGGAAAGAATTGAAAAGGATTTTAAGGTATGTCAATGGGACAAAATAGTATGTCGTTTTGTACACTGCAACAAGTGATTTTATGCTGGCTGGTTACATTAACAGTTATTGGGTAGGAAGTGTTGATGACAGAAAGAGCATGTCAGGATATTTTTTTCATTTGCGTTCCAGAGCCATTTCATGGGCCTCGAAGAAGCAACCAATAGTGTCACTGTGAATAGCAAAAGATGAATATGTCGTTGCAACAACAACAACGTGTCAAGCATATTGGATGAGAAGGATGTTGAGGGATCTTCACCATTACTAAGAGGGAACGACAACCATTTTCTTCGACAACACATCCGCAATTGCATTATCAAAGAATTCTATTTTTTACAAGAGGACCAAGCATATTTATGCCAAATATCATTTTATCAAAGAGTTGATTAACAATGATGAAATTGTGTTACAGCTCTACAGGGCACAAGAAAAATTCGATGATATTTTCACAAAGCCATTGGCACGTGAAAGTTTTGTTTATCTTAGAGACTATTTGGGAATTGTCAATGGAGACAGTTCATATTAAGGGGTAGCGCTGGAAATATTAATCCCAACCACCACCTTAAACACACTAATAAACACCATGCTTTCCCAGTCAGCTACTATACGGTTGCATTTTTGAGTGAAGAAGGAAGGAATGAAGTCATAACAGAAGTACATTGCAGACCAACAGAAGTACAACGCAGACCATTTTGCAACACATCACAATAGTTAAGGCATTTAATGAATTTTGGTAAATATGGGCAATCATTTAATGTGTGACTATTGCCCACACTCCACGACACCTGCGCGAGCGTATTAATTATTTGTTGTCATGCATTAATGTCAAATTTGTATGTTAAGATAAATATGGATGTAAAAATCATTTGTAATAACAGAGGGTTCGGAAAGTTAGAGAGCGAGAGTCTGTGAGGTAGTGAGGAGAAAACCATGGAGTGAATTTTGGTGGGCATGTGAAAACAATAGTTACTGTGTTTTACTTTGTGTTACTCCATAACCCCTCGTGAAGTGTAAACTTTGTTTTTACTTGGTGAATGAGTTGCAGTATCATGTGAATGTATTTTCATGAATTAGAATTTAATCCTAAGTTTTATTGCGTTGCTCCAAGCTTTGCTCTGTTGTACTCTGTTTTGTCATGAGTTATTTTCCTGTGTTTTATTAAGCCTCTGTGTAATTGCGATATTTGTGCCGCAACAGAACTCTTTGCGAAACTCCTCTCCTCTCCTTTGCCTCAGTGTAAATCCCTATTGTTACACAAAATTTTGTCACTGTCCTTCTACTCCCCGTTCCTTGATCTTGGAGGACCTCTACAATGAACCCCACATGCTTTTCCTTCATGAAGAAACTCCCATTATGTCCCTCTTCATGAGAAGATCAATTTCCTTTTGTACCATTTCCCCTGAAACTTATGTTTTGCCTAGTTTATAGGACCGGCGCTAATGACCTTTGTCTCCCCCGCGCCGATGTGCAGAGATTAGCACTATCCCAAGTGCCGATTGGAGCGACTAAGCTATGTTCCAGTCATGACGTTCCTGTTATGGAAAGATTTTCAAACTAGTAGCTGAAGCTTCCAACTCTATAAGCTTCGTAACAGAAGTCTGGTAAATGGTTTGGCTAGATAGGGTCGAGGATGTTAGTTTGGGCTCCTTTCCCCTATAATGATGGAACTACCTCAAGGGATAAGACCTTAGCCCATGAGAAGAGGATCCATCTCTCATCCATTCATATTATATAAACCTCCCTTCTTCCCAAGAACAAGCTAGTGTTAATGTTGGTGTGCTAGTGCTATTTTAGTTTGGAGTAAACAACAAGATATTCATAGTTGTAGCTATCTAGTTGTGTGAGGGAGAAGTGTGATTTGGTTTGGAGTGAAGCCTAAAGGGAAGAGCCTTAAAACTATTGTTGATTGAGGCTATCATGGAATGCTAGAAGAAGTGTGTGGGAACCTGGTCTTGTCAAAGGAGAACCACAACGTCAAGACATGGTTGTAATCTCTTCTTGATATCAATATATATGCAACTATCGATCGATTTCCTACACGTTTCTTCATCTTACATATTCATGGCTTAATGTTTCTTGACTTGTTAAGTAGGTTGAATTACAATTTTTCTATTATCGTGGTTGTTGTTTGCTGTTGTTTAGTTGTTTCATGTGCTTGTAGAAGGAAGCGAGAGATAGTTGGAGCAAATAAGCAAGTACATCATCAAACGGGATAAGCGTACTAAGAGGTAGGCCCTCTTAATTGGTTCTAAACTAAGGAAATCTTCCATAGAATGTCTCTGTTGTGGCTAGACCCATTATCAGGCTAGAGGAATTTATTTGTGTCCGCACATAATTTTACTTCACCACAAATTGGCGACTCCGCTGGGGACCCAATCCTTTTGTTTGTCTTGGATTTCATGATTTCGTGAGAACTTTTCTAGTTCCACTTTTGCTCTTTGGTTATGTTTCTTTTCTCCTGCTTAATGGCCTGAGTTTGAAATTCATAGTAGCAGATCTGGTCTCTGTTTCAAAGAATTTTTATTTTTTTCTTAGCTCCCTTGGTCAGCGTGCTTAATCCGCTGACAGTCACGCTGATCAGCGCGATATGCTGAGGAACAATCGTGTCGACTATCCTCTAGTTCTTGTTGTCAGTTGGGCAGTCACGCCAATGCCTGTAAGTGAGGATTAGGGTTTGACCCCAATCTTGGCCAGTGTGTTCTTGTGATTTTGACCTCGTAAGCCTTTTGGACCATTTTCTCCATGACTAGAAAGTTGCTTTTCATTTGGTTTTGTTTTCTTGTTGGCTTATCATCTTTCTACTTGATTGCTTGAGTCATTGGGTGGTTAGAAAGACTAGGGAATCTAACTTGTCATCCATTCAACTATTTGTGAACTCAGTAAGTCAGGTTGTAGGTGTACTTACTCCTTGCATTTCGTTTTCGGTCCTTTTATGACTTTGACCTCTATTACACAAGTTTGAAAAGTTTTTGTTTGCTTGCCTAAGCATTTCTTTTCCAGCATAGATTATGTTTCTTGTCTTGTTGTTGGTAAAGACGATGTTTCATTAGTCTGAATGAGATTCTCTTTTCATGTTTTCATCTGCTTGAAGAGCTTATTGTCTAGAAAAAAATTTCATCGAAGAATTGTACGCGAAAAGTTTATTTCATTGTTTCATGAAAAAGTATGAAATTCTAGTTTGTTGCATCCTTGTGCTACAATAGCTTGCATCATTAAAAGACTGGAATTGCATTGGCATTTGGAAAAGGAAAAGAACTCTTTTGCTTTTGAAAATACTGTTAGATATGTGCTTGTCAGGAAATTAGGAACTGGAATGCATTTTTCATTAGTTTATTTTTCGAAAAAGTAAGGTAGTGAAAGATCATTTCACTTTCAGTTGCTTGTTTTTTTTCATTTGATTGAGTAGTTTCTACCCTATCTAGTGTATTCATCTCATCAAATTGAAAGTTTCTTGTCTCATTTAGTTGCATTTATGTTTTTTCGAGTCGCATCGCTAAGACCTGAAAACCGAAACATAACTCAAGATAAACTTTAAAATGAATTCAATTAACCTAAGGCGCATTTGAAATTTAACGATCATATCTAGAAGGTCTAGGCTAAAGACGTGTTCCGACATCTTTAAAGCTAGCAACTGTCGTTAGCTTCAGCATTGGACAGTGCTAGTACGGATTTGTGCTCTCCGTACCATCGAGTATATAACGGGAGACCCCTCTAGGCTGCAATCCTTTATCCTTAGGAAGATGAATCATCCGCCTTGAAACCATGATACACCGAACACAACATTCGGGGAGATCTCCTGCTCATACTTCTCGGTTCGCCGGGAGGTATTCTGAAATTCACGGTTGCCTGGTAATATTTTTTACCTAGATCAGCCAGAGTAGTCATTGGTTTTTTTGTCTCATTAATCTTAAAATATCGTTCGAGCGTTTGTCCTTTCGAGCTCATTTCCAATCAAAAGCGAATGAGTCATCTTTATTTCTTTCTCTACTCTTAAAAAATGAAAGAGCACTAGTCTTTTATGCATCTTAATAATTGATTGCCCTTGATCCGAAAACACCCTGTTAGTTGTTTTGAGACCAAATCATGAGTTTCCCTTAAAGAACTTTTTAAAGCCTTGAAGTTAATTTTTTTGTCGGCTAAGACAAGGTCATCATGGCTGAACCATCTGGTTCACCCAGTTCCTCTTCCTCTCCTCCGTCTGAAAGATTGTCTGAGGAGTCGTTTCCTGAGTTACCAGAGTCACTTGAGGACCAAGGTGTTGAACTCGGAATCATTCTTAGTATTCAACCTTTGTCATCTCATCCTCCACCTACTTTTGATACTGGGTCATCTGCTGATCTTGGCCCAGAATCTCCGGACAATCCCGTTCAAACTCCCGAGGACTCGCCGACCATTGAAGGTTAGCTTGGACTGGTTATCTAGCCTTCGTATCCTCTGTTTGATCTTGTTGTGATATCACTGCAGTGTCCTTACAGTTCGTACGACCAGCCGGGTGTTCCTTCGGAACTATCCCCTCGTACTTCTTCGGCCATTCATCGTCATTTGTTTCTAGACATGGAACCTGAAGGCAATGCTCCTATCACCTCTTTGGAAGAGTCCGAAGTTTCTACTCCACACACTGTCGACGAGGAAGAGCTGCCTTTCCTCCTGAGGTTTCCACCAAACTATGTGTCTTTGGCACAGCTGGTTTCAGGTACACCTAGTGACTCATCACTTTACCATAACCCTATTTGGGCATCACGTGCCATGCCTACATCAGGTCCGTTCGTTGTGAACACGACTTCCTAACAGGCTGTTACCTCAGTCCTGGTGCAACCCACCATTCTGAATACCCTTGTATCGTCAATCCCAGTTACCTGTCAGGCACAACCGACAGTTTCAAAGAATGTCTCTATTAGTTCCTCCATCCCTCTAGTCAGTGGCCATGCTGTGCCGTCGCCTGGGGGGAAAAACCTGAATGTTTCTATTGTGTCAGGTGCCACAAATGTGAGTGGCTCACAAGTTCACATTCTTGGCATGGACTAGCCTTCTTCTGGTATTATTCACAACCTTGATGATCCTACTGGATCAAGCAATGTCTAGTACCAACAAGTTCAGAATCTCGTTGGTCTATTTCGATTAAGAAGTGTTCAGTATTAGCAACCCTATGGAGCTTAGGTCCAATACCAAACTCCTTATGTTCCATATGGTTCTCAAGGAATGGTTAATCAACCTTACACCCTCCAATCTGGGTAGTATATTCAGCCTGGCTATGGTCAGATTCAGTTCAGAAATTTCCCAAGCACTATTCAAGTACCCTTGCAACAACAAGGACAACCTCTACAACAACAAGGGAAACCTTTGTTACCGTAAGGGCAACCTTTGTTGCAGCAAGGGCTCTCCATGCAACTGCAAGGGAAAATGATCTAGTAGTAAGGCCAACTGCAACAATCGTAAGGTCAACCCTTATAACAGTTGCTGCAAACCGTGCAGCAGCAGATGCAATATGCTCTACACACCTCCCAACCCATGTCCTCACAGGGCCAACCTCTACAGCCTCAGGGACAAATTTTTCAACTGCAAGGTCAACCCTTGCAAGGGTAGGGCCAAGGTCAAGCCCTGCATCAGCAGGCTGAAAATCCTAATGTCCTAAGTCAACAGGTCCAGAATCATGTCGGCCAATGGAATCAGGTACAAAACCCTAATGCCCTAGGTCACCAGGTTCAAAATCCTTTTTGTCAAGGGAAGCAGGTACATAATCCCTATGTCCAAGGGAAACAAGTGTATCTACCTTATGCCCAAGGACAGGAGGTCCAAAATCCTCTTGTTCAGGGGCAACAAGTTCATCACCCATATGTTCAAGAACAATAGGTCGAATATCCATATGTCTAAGGTCAACAGGCTCAACAACCTTTTAACTCATACGTTGCTTATCAACAACCTACGGTTGGACAATTACAAGGTATTCAAGGTTAGAATCCTCCCTATGGTCAAGGTAATCTGCAATGGGGGCAACCTCAAATGCCATATATCCAAAATCCCCCACTGTGGGGCCAAAATCCTTACAAGCAGGGATGGGCTTCTCTGTTCAGACCCGCTTATCGACCCTCCATGCCTTTTAACACCTAATTTCCATTCTTGGATACACTCAAGTTGCCAGATGTATCTCACCTTATGAATGATCCAATCCTTCATTCACAATACTGGCATCCGGTGCTTTCCAAGATACGAAGCAATTGTCCAAAGTTCGATGGGAAAGCTAAAAAATATCCTCAGGCCCATGTGATGACATATCACCTCTAGTGATTGTTGAACTCGTACGTTGATGATTCCATTCGTCTCTATATTTTCCAACGAACCCTCATGGGCACTGCAGCTAAGTGGTACATTGAGCTACCTCTAACTACTTACCATGACTTTAACTCTTTAGACATGGCTTTCCTCACACATTTTCAGCTGCCAGTTCACTATGAAACTGGCATCTATTTGCTCACATCGCTTAAGCAAGATATTGCGACACACATCTTTGATCACATCCATGAATGGAGACGTAGATGTCGCCTGATCAAATTTGAGATCACTAATCAACTGCTCACTGAATGGTTCACCAAATCATTCGTGGCCCCAATTGCTCACGATATAGCTATGAGTGTATGCGTTACTGAAGAGAAAGCCATCGCTCATGCCCAACACTTGGATCTAGTTTACTCTCAGTCTGGCACTTTGTATGACTTATTACCCAATGCTCCACAACCATCTTCCAATTCTGCAGCATCAAAGTCACAAGCTATACCTCCTGTTGATAAAGTTATTGGTTCAGTATCCCAAACCCCTGCTAAATCTTCTTCCAAACAAAATTAGGTCTCAAATGTTGTACCTAATAGTTCATCCGAGAATCCACCTGGCCCTGGTAAAACCTCAGAGGTCCACACTGTCCAGTCTACCGCAGTGGACAAATCCTCAAAAGGAAAGAAGAAAGACAAAGGCAAGGGTAAAACCGATGCCCCAAAACAGGGTCTTCCCAAATCATCTGCTAGCAAATCTTCGCAACGAAAACCTAATTATCCTTGCCTCATTTGTGAGGAAGATCACTACAATAAGGATTTTCTGTGATGATCCAAAGTTAGTCGCTTTCTCAAAGGGACCCCAGTTGTCTTTCTTTGCCTCTTCCTCTTTGGATGGCAATGTTCTTCACGTCAACCACACTGGTGCTCCCTATGGGAGTGAGGGGGCAGGTCTTTTTAAAGATTCTACCTTAATGGGAATTTTTTTGCTCCACCTCCTCATGTTGTCTCTGTCAACATGGTCTCAGTTAAATCTAATCCTTGGGTCATAACTTCACCAGATATTTTTGATACCTAGGGCAAGGTTATGCCGCTTAGGCCCGCCGAAGTCAATTACGTGGAAATTGTTTTGGCTTCAAGTTCTGCATCCTCTAATTCTTTTGTTTCGAAGACCTCTCTCGATACGTACTCTCAATCCCCGTGGCTTGGTGCTTTGGAATCACCTGATCCCTTAGCCTAGATCATCATTCCTTGTTCCTGCCTAGCCCAGTGGTCATGTCTATGTGTCTTGATAATTTTTCTTCTTAGTCGCGTATTGACGTGTCAGTTTATCCTGACGTGGTCAAGATCTTTCAACGTAGGGCACCTTTATCCCATCATGGATTCACGATTTTTCTCCCTCCCTGAGTTTTTACCAATTGCCCATTATTACATTGGGGTTGTCATTTGACTCGTAAACCTCCCTTTCACAGGGGGCATGGGGGAAAAGCCTTATATCAGTTCTACTCTATTATTTGGCCAAGTCAATGCTTACTCATCATGAAAATGGTAAAAATTCGATGTTCATTTGTGTTGATTGGTTACCCAAGTCTCAACATGGAATCTCTGAAGAAGTACTATGCTTAGGTCATCTTGGTTACTTGTGTAAATTAGTGTGTCATTCATTTTTATATAGTGTGGTTTGGTGTGTTATTTTTCAAACAACTTTCTTGTTTACTATGCTTTTCTTGCTTTGTAGATGTCTGCAACTCTTCACATTGGTTTCACTAACGGTGCTTGCCGTAGTACCCGAAACCTATCATTCGCGGCATGGGCCATTTATGAACCTAACGTGAGTTGATTGACCTTCAAGGTAGTTGTTTAGATTGCACAACTAACAACATTGTTGAATATAGTGTGGTCATCAAACTGTTGTAGAAAGCCATTTCTCTTCACATTAGAGAGTTGGTTGTCAACCTGGATTCATAGCTTGTCGTCCTTCAACTCAACGGGCAATATTCTGTTAGAAACCCTCAAATATTGAGAATGAATCTTTGTATTCGTCTATTGGAAAAAAAAATTGATTACATTGCATATCATCATATTCCTAGGCGCATGAATACATTGACAGGTGCATTAGCTAATTATGTGTTGGATAGACATTTACGAAACATGTGAAAAGATAAAACAAACTATTTGTACCATAGTAC
>APFE030114031.1:0-14306 GCA_000404065.3 Pinus taeda | reverse complement strand
CTAAACCCATTGTTTCTGGGTAAAAACAGCGGAGTTGAGCCAAGAGCTTGTAAAAAGGACTTTGCCATAATCCCAGAGAGCCTAGTCGAGTTGACTAGAGCTCACAGAGACGTAGCCCAAAAGCTTTGGTTGAACTCCTAATTAAATTATTGTTCTATGTGTTTGTTTTATTGTTGCATTATTTACTGTTATATGTATGTTATATCAGCATAAATGACAGATCTTAAAACACATAAACAGTTTAAAAACAAACACTAGCATACACCCACTTTCAAGCATTATTAATTCTACATTTGGTTAATCATAAAGACTTGGGATAATTTAATCTTTGGAAGTGGGAGAGGTTATTGTAAGTTAGACAAGAAGCCTAAGTGCCCCATTTTTAGATCATACAACGTAATGCCTTTTGGACTAAAGAATGCACCAGCGGTCTTCTCAACGATTGTCATAGTTTCATTCCGAGACTACATTCACAGATTTCTAGAGGTGTACATGGATGACTAGACAGTATATAGTCTGCTAAAGAAACACACCAACTTATTAAGGGTTATGTTTGAAAGGTGCCAACAAATGTAGATTTCCTTAAACCTCAGGAAATGTACTTTCACAATCCCGCTTGGAACATTACTAGGGCATATCATTTCCAAGGATGGAGTATGCATAGACCCAGTGAAGGTTGCGGCAATTGTCAACATGGAACCACTACACAATGTGAAGCAACTAAGGCCAACTGTGGGCCTTATGGGGTATTAGTAGCGCTTGTAATACCCCAAAATGGAAAAGATACTGAAAAGAACAGAAGAGTTCGTTTGGACTGACGATTGTTAGATAACACTGAATAAGTTGAAGGAAAGGCTAGTAAGTGCCCCTATCCTTGTATATCCATATTGGAATAAAATGTTCCATGTACACATCAATGTGTCAAGGATAGCACTATGAGCAGTCTTAGCAGCTAGGGGAGAAAAATATGGACCACCTGGTGTATTATGGTAGTAGAAAGTTGTCAATTGCAGAAAGAAACTATACAACAACCGAGAGTGAAGCCTTGGCCATGGTTTATTCTCTCCAAAAAATCAGGCATTGCTTGTTGGGCATGCCATTCAAACTATTTACGAGCCATTCTGAAATGAAATACTTGGTAAAAAAACTAGTACTGGAAGGTAGAATATTTCGATGGTTGTTGTTGTTCCAGGAATTTACTTTCGAGGTGGTCATAAAACTCGGCAGGATGAATGTGG
Source organism: Pinus taeda (assembly GCA_000404065.3). Taxonomy (NCBI): domain Eukaryota; kingdom Viridiplantae; phylum Streptophyta; class Pinopsida; order Pinales; family Pinaceae; genus Pinus; species Pinus taeda. The sequence continues at coordinate 13,068 of APFE030114031.1, read as the reverse complement.
GACCAAACCACTTGTCATGACTGGAGACAGGGGAGAATGAGGGAGCAGTGGATGATCGATTGCCCGATGCCGACTTATTTAGAATAGAGGCAATCCCGAGTCAACTAGAAGAGATCGCTACATTATTATCAACAAGTCATTTCCCAGAAGGATATACGCTAGCATAGAGAACACACTTAATAGTAAGGGAAACAAATTATCAACTAATTGTAGGAGACCTCTACAAAATGGGCTTAGATCAAATATTGAGGTGTTGCATCATCCAGCATGAAAGAAATGGCGTACTATGCGAATGCCATGTAGGAGTTGTAGGAGGACATGTGGGGGGCAAAGCCACCACAAGAAAGATACTACAAGTAGGACTATGGTGGTCGACTATTCATAAAGATTCTAAAGAATTTTCTAAGACTTCATTGGACCCATTACACCATTGGTGAGGCATTCACACACAAGGCACATAATAAACGCAACAAAATACCTCACTAGGTGGGCAAAAGAAGCACCCGCCAAGGATTATATAGTAGAAACAACCGCAAGGTTTATTTTCGAGAACATAATCTTAAGGTTTGGATGCGCAAGAAGTCTCACAAGTGACCAAAGAACGCATTTTCTTAATGAAACCTTTGACATTCTTCTCAGGACTTTCATGATTCAACATAACAAGAGTAGCCTGTTTCACCCACAGGCCAATATCACAGTTGAAGCATTCAAAAAAATCCTGGAGAAAGGGTTAACAAATGTCATATCAGCCAACAGGGATGAAAGAGTACCTGCAACTATATGGGCATACAGGAAAACAATAAAGAGACTTCGTAAGAAAACTCTGTTTTAGCTAGTATACGGAAGGGAAGCAGTGGTACCAACAAAATCCATATTACCAAGAATGTTCATATCTGCAGTAATGGGGATGAAAAACAACTTGGTCTTATGAGAAAGACTGAGTCAGTTGATGGAACTGGATGAAACCCAATTCTTGGTTGAGTTTCATTAGTCAGTGGCGCAGAGAAGGCGGAAATCTTGGCATGGCACGCATATTAGAAATAAGTATTTTGAAGTAGGGGATCAGGTAATACTATATGATAGCAAGTTCTAGAAATTCCAAGGGAAATTACAGATGCACTGGTTGGGCCCATTTATAGTCACAGAAACTAGAGATTCTAGAGCAGTGAGACTCGCGCAGCTGGATGGAGTAATGCTTCATGGATGGGTGAATGGCGCATGCCTAAAGCCCTTCCACAAGACATAACTCAATGTAAAAGAGGGTCTTAGAAACGAGCTCAGAAGTAGGTAGGAAGTAATAAGTGTTAGTCAGTTATCATAAGCCACTAGGTAGGGTCATGCTTTTGTCATAGAAATAAGCATAAGTTCAATAAGGTTGTGGCAACAATTTCAGCACACCGTAACCCATTTGTGATCAGGGGGTTGGAAGAAAATTAGATATAGTAGTCACACATCTAGTCCTAGTGAGCAAGGTACACATAGGCATGCAATTTTTCCAGTCTTTATGATCACACGTCATACTTGTCCTTTCCATTGTACCAGTAGTCACTTCCATATTAAGTAACCAATAATGCAACTGTCAAAGTAGGAGCCACAAAATATTTTCCCATTAAGCACAAATTTAGTTATTAAATAACCCCATCACAGCAAAATAAATATGCCATGTAGCCCACTTTGTACTTTCTCAGTCCATGTCATGGTTGTTAGGTCTAGGTCAACCGATGATGGCAAGGTATAGCCAGAACACATGGGGAAAGTTGCCAAACTAATTAGTTTCTAAGGTTCAGTTAGCCAGGAAATGTTGTGTCAAGTTCGGTTACTTAACTGGCAAGATATTAAAGGAAATTCCATAATTTGAATTGCAGATAGCAGGATAATTATAGGTTTGCTCCAAAGAATAGTTGTAGAGACACAGAAGTAAGAAACCTCAGGGGAAGATCATTTACCAAAGGCGAAGGGAGATGGAGAAGGGAATTGTATCAGTCCCACAAGACCCATTACATGAACGAATTGAGGTGGTTGTATGGAAAATACGATAAGGTGAATCTGGTTGACAATGATCTTACAGACTGCTTCTAGTTCCCAGCTCTGAATGTAGAATACATCCAAAGGGAGGATGGAACCAAGACCTCGAGGGTCAGGGAGGATTTCAAAGGGATACAAAGGTTGAATTTACTCCATTTGAGAAGCTTACCTGTGTTCAGTACTCAATTCGTCACAATGCAGTGTACCAAACTTTTGGAAAGCAAGATCCACAAAGGATCACTATGGCTAGACAAGGAGTATCCCATCCATGTGGATGATATTAATTGTCTAACAGGGTTTTCATCGGAAGGGAAGGCAATGAGCAAAGAATTTCAGTTAGGGTCTAAGGGGGCCAACAAGCAGACCTAAGATAACATCTATGTAAGATACAGGACTGAGCAGGGTGGAAGAGGAGCAAAGCTCAATATGATCCTCAAGGTCGACGTTATATTTTCTTACTACATCATAGAGGGAAAAGCGTGACACATTTTACGAAGAATGAATGCACATTGGATGTAATTTTGGTTGCAGAACATTGGTTACAAGAAGAGGTAGTTAACTAATCCATGTTTGTTCTTAGTGAATTGTTTAAAGCTTGCGAAGACGTGTACAGGTGGGGTACCAATTTCATGTTTGGGTGCATTTTGATGTCTTTGGAAATGTGGAAGTGGAGGCCGCCAAAGGAAAGAGAAATGGTGAGCATTAACGAAGGACAACCGATAGCACTCCACTATGACCCATGGAGCGTGTCAGGAGACCTGAGCATGAAAGAGATAAATGACATAGCTTTCAAGGATTGGTATGAGCAAATGTTAGCCACCATCAGGTCAATGAAGAGAATACCAAAGGCTCCATTGGATGAATTCTTAGAAGAGGTTTGGTTCGGAGCCTCACACACACACACCTATCTTAGACCACAGTGTGTCCAACCAGAGACATTTAAGATGAGGCCATAGAGGTTTGTTCTAACGGTAGCAGCACTACACAAGGAGGTGGGATCATGGCCGAGAGTGGCTTGTGAAATCACGGATGGGAAATACAACTACCTGTTCAGGGCTTTGAAGCAGTAGACGCAAGAGGGATATGTGGTCGAAAGCAGCAAGAAGTGGCCAGCCAAAGATGTCCTCCACCCAATGGTGCTTTGGATGGAGGAGAAAATGTTTGAGCTAAGACAAACAATTGCGAGCTTCGAAAGACAATCAGGTGAGATCAATTATCCATCCCAATTTCAAGGTTTTTCCATGTTCTCTCCCATTATCATAACCCCGCTAGCCATGAAACGCCCCACGGGAGTAACCGACTATCCCCCTCAGCCAATGGTGCCCAAGACAAAGAAGAAATGAGTTGTTCAGAGTCTGGCTATGAAAAAGACAAAAATTGCTCGACCACCCTTGGTTGTCAACCTTACTAACGAGTTCGAGCATTCAATCTCTACATCCCCCATAATCGAAGAGATTCCTCAGAGGGAACAAGGGAACCTCAGAGGGAGGAAAGTGAAGTAGAAACAAATGCCACTTTGCGAGAGACAATTGAGGCAAAAGAAGCACCAGTCCAACATCCAACAGAACCAATGTAGTTGACTGTGAGCCACCACCCACAAAGCCCATGGAAATACTAGTAGAACTGACTAATGTCAAAAGGAATTGACTCAGGGACAAGTCAAACAATTGTGGCTAGCGCCTGTTGGGGCTTTCTCTTCATTTTGAAAAGTTTTTGATCAATTTTGGCTAACCGAAGGATGAGGAGGAAACAGGTGGTAGTGACAGTTAGATTGTGGAGGAGTTAGTTGGACAACAAGGTAGGAACAGGCAGTTGTGGAAAGGTTGCGGCAAGGTGCAACAGAAGACAAAGGCAATAGAGAGAGTGGGAAAGTGAAAGAGCAACCGAGGGAAAGAGAAGTCAAGAAGGAACTGGAAGTTTAGGCGGCTGAGAGAAATATAAAAGGGGAGAGCCAGTAAGGAAGAATTGTTGGTTGGCAAGGCTATTAGAGTTGGGATTAAGGAGAGGATAGTTGGTTGTGGCAGTCCGATATCAGAAGGCAGGAGTTTGGATGAGTAGGTCCCTTGAGACTGAGACCAAGCTCATGAGTCTATAAATGGGTATTCCTTGTATTTTCTTGTAGTGAATTCCGAGATGTATTGTACTATTTTACTGTTAAACTAATAGAAAGGAAATTCCAGACTGGTTGCAGATTATGATATGTATGAATATACATGATGTGAAGGCTCTTTTAAAATTTTGAACTGTCTTGTCTGATGCATGCACTTAGTAGTTTTGTGTATTAGATGTTATGTTTTTATCTCTGTTATGTGTGTAATGTTATATATCTGTTATCAGATGATCTTTTGGTTGGTGTTCCCTTGATTCCATGACAAACCCTTAGTACTTTTAGTCGCGGCATGTCTCGGGTGGGACTCCTTACCCCTTGGGTAAGGTGAAAATGACAGCATTGTCCAAGACTACAATGAACCATTGGTGGCCCGATGCTTTTGAACCTAGGGTATTTTCCCCCTTATGACTCTTTTGTGCCAACATTATACGTGAATATGGATAGGCTAGGGTATTGGTAAGAAAATTAAATCTTTGTGATATTTTCCCTTTGAGATACTAGAAATGTGGGAGATAATAGATATAAATTTATTATATCCCCATACATGTTCATTTACTTAGTGGTGAATGCAAGGAATCTGAAACTCTATGAGCCTTCCATTCTAGATCAAGAAAATGAACAAATCCTACCTTTTATATAGGATTTTCCATCAAATCCTTAGGAAAACTCGACAAAGGATATAGTTTTGTAGAAGATGTCAAATTACGAGATAGGGCCAGTATTAGCTGTGGTATATTGAGTTGAAAGGACAATTTCTAAGCATGGCTAAATGATACACCCGAGAGAAGGCAGAGGAAACATTTTCTCACCTCATTTAGTAGAACATTTTGGGGACCAAATCACTGAAAAATGGGTAGTTTTTATTCATATTATATATTTATTTTTATTTTTCATCCATATAGATGCTTTTAGACTGGAAGGAATCAACTCACAAGACCATTTTTTTCTTGCAAGGCCTAATTTGGAAAATTGTGGTCTAAAATATTTTGGAAGTAATCTAAGGCCTCAAATGATATTTTTATGGCGGAAAAGACATTTATAACTAAGTGAAACATATTTCTTGCTATTTTCACAATGATACCTCTGCAACGATTCAAAAATCATCCCAATAAGATTTTATAGGCAAAAGTTATGCCACTAGGAATTTGAACTTCCTGTATTTTCCATCGTGATTAGAAAGCATGCCATATAAGCCCCCATTATTCATGGAAAAGGGTCCAGACATGTGACCATGAGGAAGAAGACTCTAGAAGAGTCCATATTGTAATTTAATTAATATTTGAAGGAGTCAGACTTAACCACTAGTGGGATATTTAGTTGTGTTATAATCAGGCCACTAGGAGGATAAGGGGTCCAATTCTATTTGAGTACATTTTCATCCATAAAAGAACATGATAGCCAAGAGCACATAGGGAGAGAACAAACATGTAGAATTTGTGCATTATAGCACCCCACAAGCCACATGCATCACTTCTTTGTGCTTTCCTCCATTTTTCCATTCAGACAAAGAGAGGAGAATGACCTCACGTTAAAATTGAGTTTTCTCTCAAAAGGGTTTTGAGGTTTTATCTTATGTTAATTTTTCGTTCGTGAGATTTATTTCATTTTCTCTATTTTCTCCATAATTATGAGCTTCATGCATACACAATAGTCACTAATAGATCCATAAATATATGGATAAATAAAGCCTTGTAATGTAGATTTCAAATTTTTATATTTTAGGAGATATTTTGTGGCAAATTATCCAATCGAATATCCAAGGTAGTTTATGGATGATTATTGGCTATTATCCAGAAATTTGATTGACTATTATTTTTATCAAAGAAAACTATGCCACTTGAAATGATGAATTGGTGGTCCATAAATGTCCATTACCATTTTTCTTAGGTCTAAGGAAGATGAGCTCTTAAGTAATCAAATATTGAGGTGTTGCATCATCCAGCATGAAAGAAATGACGTACTATGGGAATGCCATGTAGGAGTTGTAGGAGGACATGTGGGGGGTAAAGCCACCAAAAGAAAGATACTACAGGTAGGACTATGGTGGTCGACTATTCACAAAGATTCTAAAGAATTTTCTAAGACTTTATTGGACCCATTACACCATCGGTGAGGCATTCACACACAAGGTACATAATAAACGCAACAAAATACCTCACTTTGTGGGCAAAAGAAGCACCCGCCAAGGATTATATAGCAGAAACAACTGCAAGGTTTATTTTCGAGAACATAATCTTAAGGTTTGGATGCGCAAGGATTCTCACAAGTGACCAAAGAATGCATTTTCTTAGTGAAACCATTGAGATTCTTCTCAGGACTTTCATGATTCAACATAACAAGAGTATCCTGTATCACCCATAGGCCAATATCACAGTTGAAGCATTCAAAAAAATCCTGGAGAAAGGGTTAACAAATGTCATATCAGCCAACAGGGATGGAAGAGTACCCACAACTATATGGGCATATAGGACAACAATAAAGAGACTTCGTAAGAAAGCTCTGTTTTAGCTAGTATACGGAAGGGAAGCAGTGGTACCAACAAAATCTATATTACCAAGAATGTTCATATCTACAGTAATGGGGATGACAAACAACTTGGCCTTATGAGAAAGACTGAGTCAGTTGATGGAACTGGATTGAACCCAATTCTTGGTTGAGTTTCTTCAGTCAGTGGCGCAGAGAAGGCGGAAATCTTGGCACGGCAGGCATATTAGAAATGAGTATTTTGAGGTAGGGGATCAAGTACTACTATATGATAGAAAGTTCTATAAATTCCAAGGAAAATTACAGATGCACTGGTTGGGCCCATTTATAGTCACAGAAATTAGAGATTCTATAGCAGCGAGACTCGTGCAACTAGATGGAGTAATGCTTCATGGATGGGTGAATGGCACATGCCTAAAGCCCTTCCACAAGACATAACTCAATGTAAAAGAGGGTCTTAGAAACGAGCTCAGAAGTAGGTAGGAAGTAATAAGTGTTAGTCAGTTATCATAAGCCACTAGGTAGGGTCATGCTTTTGTCATAGAAATAAGCATAAGTTCAATAAGGTTGTGGCAACAATTTCAGCACACCGTAACCCATTTGTGATCAGGGGGTTGGAAGAAAAGTAGATATAGTAATCACACATCTAGTCCTAGTCAGCAAGGTACACATAGGCATGCAATTTTTCCAGTCTTTATGATCACATGTCGTACTTGTCCTTTCCATTGTACCAGTAGTCATTTCCATATTAAGTAACCAATAATGCAACTGTCAAAGTAGGAGCCACAAAATATTTTCCCATTAAGCACAAATTTAGTTATTAAATAACCCCATCACGGCAAAATAAATATACCATGCAGCCCACTTTGTACTTTCTCAGTCCATGTCATGGTTGTTAGGTCTAGGTCGACCGACGATGGCAAGGTATAGCCAGAACACCTGGGGAAAGTTGCCGGAGTAATTAGTTTGTAAGGTTCAGTTAGACAAGAAACGTCATGTCAAGTTCGGTTACTTAACTGGCAAGATATTGAAGGAAATTCCATAATTTGAATTGCAGATAGCAGGATAATTATAGGTTTGCTCCAAAGAATAGTTATAGAGACACAGAAGTAAGAAACCTCAAGGGAAGATCATTTACCAAAGGCGAAGGGAGATGGAGAAGGGAATTGTATCAGTCCCACAAGACCCATTACACGAACGAATTGAGGTGGTTGTACGGAAAAATACGATAAGGTGAATCTGGTTGACAATGATCTTACAGACTGCTTCTAGTTCCCAGCTCTGAAAAGGGAAGTTTATGTAGAATACATCCAAAGGGAGGATGGCACCAAGACCTCGAGGGTCAGGGAAGATTTCAAAGGGATACAGAGGTTGACTTTACGCCATTTGAGAAGCTTACCTGTGTTCAGTACTCAATTCATGACAATGCAGTGTACCAAACTTTTGGAAAGCAAGATGCACGAAGGATCACTATGGCTAGACAAGGAGTATCCCATCCATGTGGATGATATTAATTGTCTAATAGGGTTGTCATCGAAAGGGAAGGAAGTGAGCAAAGAATTTCAGTCAGGGTCTAAAGGGGCCAACAAGCAGACCTAAGATAACATCTATGTAAGATACAGGACTGAGCAGGGTGGAAGAGGAGCGAAGCTCAATGTGATCCTCAAGGTCGACATTATATTTTCTTACTACATCATAGAGGGAAAGGCATGAGACATTTTATGAAGAACGAATGCACATTGGATGTAATTTCGGTTGCATAACATTGGTTACAAGGAGAGGTAGTTAACTAGTCCATGTTTGTTCTTAGTGAATTGTTGAAAGCTTACGAAGATGTGTATAGGTGGGGTACCAATTTCATGTTTGGGTACATTTTGATGTCTTTGGAAATGTGGAAGTGGAGGCCGCCAAAGGAAAGAGAAATGGTGAGCATTAACGAAGGACAACCAATAGCACTCCACTATGACCCATGGAGCATGTCAGGAGACCTGAGCACGGAAGAGATAAATGACATAGCTTTCAAGGATTGGTATCAGGAAATGTTAGCCACCATCAGGTCAATGAAGAGAATACCAAAGGCTCCGTTGGATGAATTATTAGAAGAGGTTTGGTTCGGAGCCTCACACGCACACACCTATCTTAGACCACAGTGTGTCCAACCAGAGACATTTAAGATGAGGCCATAGAGGTTTGTTCTAACGGTAGCAACACTACACAAGGAGGTGGGATCATGGCCGGGAGTGGCTTGTGAAATCATGGATGGGAAATACAACTACCTGTTCAGGGCTTTGAAGCAGTAGACGCAAGAGGGATATGTGATTGAAAGTAGCAAGAAGTGACCAGCCAAAGATCTCCTCCACCCAATGGTGCTTTGGATGGAGGAGAAAATGTTCGAGCTAAGACAAACAATTGCGAGCTTCGAAAGACAATCAGGTGAGATCAATTATCCATCCCAATTTCAAGGTTCTTCCATGTTCTCTCCCATTATCATAACCCCGATAGCCATGAAATGCCCCATGGGAGTAACCGACTACCCCCCTCAGCCAATGGTGCCCAAGACAAAGAAGAAATGAGTTGTTTGGAGTCTGGCTGTAAAAAAGACAAAAATTGCAGGACCACTCTTGGTTGTCAACCTTACTAATGAGTTAGAGCATTCAATCTCTGCATCCCCCATAATCGAAGAGATTCCTCAGAGGGAACAAGGGAACCTCAGAGGGACGAAAGTGAAGTAGAAACAAATGCCACTTTGCGAGAAACAATTGAGGCAAAAGAAGCACCAATCCAACATCCAACAGAACCAGTGCAGTTGACAGTGAGCCATCACCCACAAAGCCCATGGAAATACTAGCAGAAATGACTAAGGTCGAAAGGAATTGACTTAGGGACAAGTTAAATAATTGTGGCTAGGGCCTGTTGGGGCTTTCTCTTCATTTTGAAAAGGTTTTGATCAATTTTGGCTAAACGAAGGATGAGGAGGAAACAGGTGGTAGTGACAGTTAGATTGTGGAGGAGTTAGTTGGACAACAAGGTAGGAACAGGCAGTTGTGGAAAGGTTGTGGCAAGGTGCAACAGAAGACAAAGGCAACAGAGCGAGTGGGAAAGTGCAAGAGCAACCGAGGGAAAGAGAAGTCAAGAAGGAACTGGCAGTTTAGGCGGCTGAGAGAAATATAAAAGGGGAGACCCAGTAAGGAAGAATTGTTGGTTGGCAAGGCTATTAGAGTTTGGATTGAGGAGAGGATAGTTGGTTGTGGCAGTGCGATATCAGAAGGCAGGAGTTTGGATGAGTAGGACCCTTGAGACTGAGACCAAGCCCATGAGTCTATAAATGGGTATTCCTTGTATTTTCTTGCAGTGAATTCCGAGATGTATTGTACTATTTTACTGTTAAACTAATAGAAAGGAAAGTCCAGACTGGTTGCAGATTATGATATGTATGAATATACACGATGTGAAGGCTCTTTTAAAATTTTGAACTGTCTTGTCTGATGCATGCACTTAGTAGTTTTGTGTATTAGATGTTATTTTTTTATCTCTGTTATGTGCGTAATGTTATATATCTGTTATCGGATGATGTTTTGGTTGGTGTTCCCTTGATTCCATGACAAACCCTTCGTACTTTTAGTCGCGGCATGTCTCGGGTGGGACTCCTTACCCCTTGGGTAAGGTGAAAATGTCGGCATTGCCCGAGACTACAATGAACCATTGGTGGCCCGATGCTCTTGAACCTAGGGTCTTTCCCCCCTTACGACTCTTTTGTGCCAACATTATACGTGAATAGGGATAGGCTATAGGGTATTGGTAAGAAAGTTAAAGCTTTGTGATATTTTCCCTTTGAGATACTAGAAAGGTGGGAGATAATAGATATAAATTTATTATATCCCCATACATGTTCATTTACTTAGTGGTGAATGCAAGGAATTTGAAACTCTATGAGCCTTCCATTCTAGATCAAGAAAATGAACAAATCCTACCTTTTATATAGGATTTTCCATCAAATCCTTAGGAAAACTCGACAAAGGATATAGTTTTGCAGAAGATGTCAAATTACGAGATAGGGCCAGTATTAGCTGTGGTATATTGAGTTGAAAGGACAATTTCTAAGCATGTCTAAATGATACACCTGAGAGAAGGCAGAGGAAACATTTTCTCACCTCATTTAGTAGAACATTTTGGGTACCAAATCACTGAAAAATGGGTAGTTGTTATTCATATTATATATTTATTTTTATTTTTCATCCATATAGATGCTTTTAGACTGGAAGGAATCAACTCACAAGACCATTTTTTTCTTGCAGGGCCTAATTTGGAAATTTGTGGTCTAAAATATTTTGGAAGTAATCTGAGGCCTCAAATGATATTTTTATGGCGGAAAAGACATTTATAACTAAGTGAAACATATTTCTTTCTATTTTCACAAAGATACCTCTCCAACGATTCAAAAATCATCTCAATAAGATTTTATAGGCAAAAGTTATGCCACTAGGAATCTGAACTTCCTGTATTTTCCATCGTGATTAGAAAGCATGCCATATAAGCCCCCATTATTCATGGAAAAGGGTCTAGACATGTGACCATGAGGAAGAAGACTCTAGAAGAGTCCATATTGTAATTTAATTAATATTTGAAGGAGTCAAACTTAACCACTAGTGGGCTATTCAGTTGTGTTATAATCAGGCCACTAGGAGGATAAGGGGTCCAATTCTGTTTGAGTACATTTTCATCCATAAAAGAACATGATAGCCAAGAGCACATAGGGAGAGAACAAACATATAGAATTTGTGCATTATAGCACCCCACAAGCCACATGCATCACTTCTTTGTGCTTTCTTCCATTTTTCCATTCAGACAAAGAGAGGAGAATGACCTCACGTTAAAATTGAGTTTTCTCCCAAAAGGGTTTTGAGGTTTTATCTTATGTTAATTTTTCGTTCGTGAGATTTATTTCATTTTCTCTATTTTCTCCATAATTATGAGCTTCATGCATACACAATAGTCACTAATAGATCCATAAATATATGGATAAATAAAGCCTTGTAATGTAGATTTCAAATTTTTATATTTTAGGAGATGTTTTGTGGCAAATTATCCAATCGAATATCCAAGGTAGTTTATGGATGATTATTGGCTATTATCCAGAAATTTGATTGACTATTATTTTTATCAAAGAAAACTATGCCACTTGAAATGATGAATTGGTGGTCCATAAATGTCCATTACCATTTTTCTTAGGTCTAAGGAAGATGAGCTCTTAAGTAATCAAAAGTAGTTTTAAATCTTATTTCAAGGTTAAAAAATCAATTTCAACCTACATAGTACTTGCAAGAGAAATTTAGTAAACCTTGAGTTATCATTAAGGATACCTCCAATAGGCTCATGTGCTTTCATTCAAACATTTCTATACATATGATGAGAAATTGTTTTTGTTGCTTGCTTAATCTCTTACTTTAAAGGAGCATATTATATTTGTAGTAATGAATTGTTATTATAAATATAATCATTACCATAGAAATATGTAATAACACATTTAAATATTTGTTGTCTCACTTCTTATTTTTCAATTGATAAAGAAGGAGTTAGTCATGTGGATAGTCTCTACAAATACTATTCCTACATATTTCTTTTTCTCACATGTATAAGGGTTTGAACATGTTAATGGATGTCTTATCCAAAAAAACCCAACACCATGGATATGAGTGTCTAACAAATTATAGAAAACAAACACAAATACATATATCTTATTTTATGCATGATCGTTGGGTTTAACTACAAATATATTATTAGATAAAAAAAATAAATCATAAATGATAAATAATAAGTTCAATTTTTTTAAGAATTTTATTTCACAGTATTAATTGCAGACACAAAACTTCACCAAATAATTATAAATGATAAATGATATAAAAAGTAAAATTTTATTTTTAATTAATAATTATAATTATTTTCAATATAATCATAAAAATTTAAAGTTAAAAATAACAATATTTTATCTTCATGGTTAATTTTGTTTTATAAATAAACCTTATATAAATATTATGTTTTCTCCATTACGCACATATTTATTTTCTAAAATAAAGTTTAATATTTAAGTTTTAATTTAATTTTTGTTATTAAATTCCAATTTATACACTTCATAATCTTGGAAGTAAGAGGAATCATACTTTCTTTATAAAGACTCTAAGTATTGTTCCCTTGACATTATAATATTTATATCACTATATTTAAATTATTTTCTATAATTTTATTTTTATTTTATTATATATATAACTGGATTAATGTGAAAGTTATTATATTTTCCATAGATATGGTATTATGTTATTTAATTTTTTCTTTGAGTGTGTATTAGTTTGTTTTTACAAAAAAATATGCCTCTTAATCATACTTTAACATTGTGAATTTAATTTTTGTTATGTTTTAATATTATTTAAATTTATTTTGTTTTAAAGTGATTG
>APFE030114026.1:196319-208390 GCA_000404065.3 Pinus taeda | reverse complement strand
GTGTTGATGACTGGATAATGATTGAAATGCTGATTAAATATTGAAATACACTGAGGTACGTTGGTTTTTTTATTATTTGCTTAGCTGACATGATATACCTTCCATGAAGAAAACAACAAAGATGACTAGCAAGATGGTAGACTACAGTTCCTGAGACTCTCCCTATGGATCAAATGAGCAATGTGGTGTTGGGAAATCTACTGACTTAACAGACACATTGAGAAGTTTGAAGGCATAAATAAAAAGTTCCGAAGTAGATAATGACAGGATCATTTAGGGACAGGAGAAACAAGCAGAAGCCAATGTAGTAATCCTTCAAAGTTTGTCAAAACTGTAGAGACAGGGACCACTTCAGATCAGCCATGAGTAGGAGGAAAGAAATTAATGGGGCATATAGCAATAGACCTCATGATTGGCACAAGTGAGATAGATATGAAATGATTAAAGATGGAAGGTTCTTGGATACTCTAGATAAGAGAGGTGATGGACACAAGTAATATTCTAGTTCTGGTTCAGACATGTATCATGGTCATAATTGTTATCATCCTTACAAGAGGTTTGATAGGGGATATTTTCCATATGAGTTCAAGAAATCAAAGCCACCTACAGTCAATGGGGAAATGAAGAAGTCCCAGGATGCAAAAGTATGGTTTCTTGGTATGAATAAATTCTTTAGTTAGCATGATTACTCAAAAAACATGAAGGCTAGAATAACGACATTCAGTCTTAAAGGTAAAGAAGATATATGGCGGAAATATGTAAATAATGTCAGAGGTATTTATGAAGAAGATTTGACTTGGAGTGAGTTCGAGAGACTATTCAGGAAAAGGTATCTATTAGAGAGATGCTATGACGATAAGGAAAAATAATTCTATGAGTTTAAGATGGGATCTATGACTGGTGAGGAGTACACTGGTAGATTCTTGGAGTTATTCAGGTATGTGGCTTATCTCAAGGAGGAGAAGGCCAAGATTCAAATATTCATTAGTGGGTTGTCGGTAGCACTCAAGAACATGATTGATTTTGAATGAGCCTAGATCATTGGAGGAGGACATCCAAAAGCTAAAGCATTGTTTTGAGCAATCAAAATGCATAACTAAGGCTAAGATAGACTAGAAAGGCAATGCAAAGAATAAAGGAAAATGGGACAAGAAGCAAACAAGACCTCAAGATACATGTAACAAAGAGAATGTGGCACCACATAATAAGGTCAATGCATCTTATAGAGGATAGGGATTTCAATCTAAGGAACATAACAAGGGTGATGGTTCGAAGCCCTTGCAGTGTTGGAATTATGGAGGAGAACATCACAGGAGAGATTGCCCACAACATTGGTGTGGTAGGCCTCAGATTCACAGTGCACAATATGTGCAGATAGTTGGGGATGTGGAGCAGAGAATTCCATTGATCTATGCAGCATTGGAGAACATCAACAAAAATCACTATTATTGAGATGGATGGTAATCTTTGCGATCAAGTTGTTTTTATTTTGATTGACCCTGGATCTAATTACAGTTATGTTAGTCCTAACCTATTGGATAAGTGTGGTTTGAATAAAGAAGTGCATGTAGAATATTGGTTAATGCAGTTGGCTACAGGTACAAAGAAGAGAGTTCATCACTGGGTAAGAGTTTGTTCATTCGAGTCAAATGGTATGCCTATGTCAACACATTGGAATGTACATCCATTGGGATCATATATTATTTTGTTTGGTACGAACTGGTTGTATCTTCATAAAACTAAAGTGGATTTTTATGAAAAAACCATTGAGTGCTTGGTTTACAATGGATAATAGGGAATCTTACAGGGTAAGAAGAAGGTAACATTAGTCAAAATGGTTACAACTATGCACACGAAGCACATTCATAGGAAAGGGTGTGTTATCTGCAATGCATATTTCTAGTGACAAAGGTAAGAAAGTTGAGGATGTGGATGTCTTAAATAGGTACCAAGTTCTACAGTAGTTTCAAGATGTGTTTCTGGTAGATATTTTGGAAGTTTTGCCTCATACAAAAGTAGACTTTTCTATTGAGTTGGTACCAGGGGAAACACCATCATCGAAGGCACCTTACAGGATGAGTACACCAGAGTTGGTGGAGTTGAAGCTACAGTTCAAGGAGATGCTTGACAAGGGATAGATTAGGCCAAGTGTATCACATTGGGGTGCACCAGTCTTTTTTGTGAAGAAGAAGGATGGTACTCTCAGGTTCTGCATTGATTAAAAGAAGTTGAACAAAGTGACCATCCATAATAGGTATCCGTTTCCAAGGATTGATGAATTGTTTGATCAGATGGAAGGAGCAATAATGTTCTCGAGGATTGATCTAAAATCGGGATATCATCAGGTATGAATTAAATAAAAGGACATATACAAGACTTCTTTCAGGACCAGGTATGGGAATTATGAGTTTGTTGTAGTTCCATTTGGTTTGACCAATGCTCTAGCTACTTTTATGTGTTTGATGAATAATGTGTTACGTCCTTATTTGGTCAAGTTTGTTATTGTGTTCATTAATGATATATTCGTATATTCTAAAAATGAGGAAGAACATGTCAAACATTTAGCAACATTATTGAGATTGTTGAGAGAGCATCAATTGAATGCTAAGCTCAATAAATTTGGTTTCTTTTAGACAAAATTACACTACTTGGGGCATGTGGTCTCCAAGGAAGGCATAGCAATGGATCCGAAAAAGATAAGGGCCATCATGGAATGGGAAACTCCTAGGAATGTGGATGAGGTAAGATCATTCATGGGGTTAGTAGTTTATTATAGGAGGTTCATGAATAACTTCTCTTGCATTTATTATCCTATTACATCGTTGCAAAGGCAAGTTAAGAAATTTGAATGGAAAAAGGAATGTGCAACAAGTTTTGAGTAATTAAAACAATTGTTGATGAATGCTCTAGTGTTAAAGATTGTAGACCCAGACAAAGAATTTTTGGTATGTACAGATGCTTGTAGGAGAGGAATTGGTTGATTCCTTATGTAGGAAGGATAGGTAGTATGCTATGAGTCTCAGAAACTAAATGAGATTTGAGCATAATTATCCAACACGTGATCTTGAGTCAGAAAAAATATCCATGCTTTAAAGATGTGTAGGCACTATCTTCTTCGGAGACAGTTAATCTTGATGTGTGATCATGGTAGATTGAGGTATCTATTTTACCAACTAAATATGAATTCCAGGCAAGCTAGATGGTTGTCCATGATCAGTGAGTTTGACTTCAAGATTAGGTACATTAAAGGTAAAGAGAACAAGGTTGCAAATTCTCTTAGAAAACAGGTACGGGTAAAAAACATAGTAGCTATTATTTCTTATGGGACATATTTACAATATTAGATCTTGTAGCCAGGTCAGCAGGATGATAGGTACATGGAGCTTATGCACAGATTACAACAGAGTATAGGTACAAGTACCTACATACAAGATGTGGACTATCACCTTACACCAAATGACTTGGTTAGATTTAGGGAAATGATATATGTGCCAGACAATTGTGATCTCAAGAAGTTTGTCTTGAGGGAATGACATGCTAAGCCATATTCAGGTCATGCAAGATATTAGAAGACATTGACATCGGTGAAGAAGTTCTACTTTTGGCCAAACTTGAAGAAGGACATGGCAGAGTTTGTGGCCATATGCTTGGATTGTTAGCTTTTATAAACATAGCATAAGCATCCAGGTGGATTATTTCAACTTATTTTGATTCCATAGTGGAAGTGGGAGGTCATTTCCATGGACTTCATTGTAGGTTTTCCAAGAAAATTTAGACAACATGATTCTCTCATGGTTGTTGTGGACAAGTTAACTAAGGTAGCAGATTTCATTCCAGTGAATTCTACTTATTAAGCTAATGATGTAGCACATGTATTCATCAAGGATATAGTGAGGTTGCATGGTGTACCAAAAAATATCATATCATACAGGGATGCCAAGTTCACTTCTAGGTTCTGGAAAGAGTTATTTGTAGGTTTGGGTATAGATTTGGCCTTTAGAACAACATAACATGCGCAAACAGATGGATAGACAGGGAGGTCAACATGATATTGTAGGACATGCTGAGGATGTATGTGATGCATTCGCAGACGAGATGCGAGGAGTACCTTCCACTGGTTGAGTTCGATTACAACAATGGGTATCAACATTTTTTTAGGATGAGTCTGTTTGAGGCATTGAATGGGGGGAGTTGTAACACTCCCATCAATTGGAGTGATCCAGTAGGGTGTTGATTGGACCAGACATTTTGGTAGAAATGGAACAGGAAATTTAGGTAATCAAGAAGAATGTAAAGGCAACACAAGATAGACAAAAGAGTTATGCATATCAGAATAGGTTGTTTAAGGAGATTCAGGTTGGGGAACATGTATACATGCACATCAAGCCCAAAAGTATATCCTTGAGGATTGGATCATGTACCAAGTTGGCACTTCGGTTTTGTGTAGCTTTCAGGGTTCTTAATAGGATTGGACCAATACCCTATCAACTTGCACTGCCTCCGAAAGTGAAATTCCATGAGTTTTTACGTGTCATTACTTAAGAAATATGTTAAATATTTTGATCATGTGATTGACTATTCCATATCACAAGTGGAGCAAGAAGGAGAATTCCAACTAGAACCTCAGTGCATTTTGCAGAGAAAGATGCTCATGCTCTGGAACTAAGCGATTAAGAATGTTAAAGTGTAGTGGAAGCACTTTGGGCCTGATGAACCTATATGGGATATGGAGGATCAGATGCAGGCTATGTATCCTTATCTATTCTTTGATTCAGCAAATATTTTGGCATATGTCTTGGTATATGTTTTGGTATATGTGTGTATGTATATGGATTTAAATACCTCCACAAGTTGTGTTATAATGCTCCAATAAGTGGTATGGGTGTCATGTCATTATGGTTTTCATGTTGTTATGTTGGTTTGTTTTTCAACATGATGATCATTGTACATACTGCAATGAGATAAGTTATAAAGCTACATGGGAAGTATATTTTGTTTTTCAGTAGTATTCCTAGTTGTAGGTGTCATTGAATACTGAGGACGGTGTTCCCCCAAGGGAGAGGGTTCTGTAACAACCCTAGCGAAAATTCCATGTAATAAAGTTAATAAAGGAAAAATAAGACCTTGGTCATGGGACATGTATTCCAAGTTGAATATTGGGGAAAAACATAGGGATGGGGATCTCTTGTGATTAATTAATTTCTATAAAAATTGGCCAAGAATTTGGAAAGGCATGAGGCATTAATTGGCATTTTATTTATGAAAATAATGGAAATTAGGAGAGAAGGAAGGTGAAAGGTCACATGTTTCACGTGAGGAGGAAAATGATGGAAAAATATTGGAAAAGGAGGAAAATAGAGACCTAATTAATAAAAAGGCTTATGAGGATCAGTTGGTATCTTTTGTTGGTTTAGACTTTTTTCAGTTTAGTTTTGGAGCTCTCTCTCTATTCTCTCTCTCTCATACTCTTGGACACATGGAGGTGCTTGGAACACCATTGGAGGAGTGTGGCATACTTGGATTTTTGGAGCAATAAGGAAAAGTAAGAGAAGAAAAGTGTAAGAGGATATTAGGATCAATAGCTACAATGGTTTTTTTTTGTCGCTACCGAGTTGTATGTATGATTTACTTGCTATTTTTGGCATGCATGGATTATGCATGTGGTTTCTTGGTTATGATCTTTTATTGGCATGGAGGAATTCCTGTATTGATGGTGGATTTAATTTAGTTTTTCCATTTCCTATATAGCCATGGCATTATGGGTTTCTTTCCTTTTGTTTTCTGGTCGGTTCTCATGTTCCTTTGGCTATGAATTGAGTTACTAGTTCCTGGAAGCCTTGGTTGGAAAAATGCTCTGGAAGCCCTGTAATAGCTTGGGTTAAGTTACTAGTCCTTAAAGCGTTGGTCGGAAAAATGATCCGAAAGCGCTTGGTAGGTTGAGTTACTATTCCTGGAAGCCCTGCTTGTAAAAATTCTCTGGAATCCCAACGACAATTATCAGTTGAGTTACTAGTCCTGGAAGCCCTGGTTCGAACAAACAACCTAGAGCCCTAGAAAAATTGGATAGAGACCAATTTGGTGATGGTTAGTGATTTATGACTGTGAGGTGGAATCACCGGTTGAGGTTTGAGTTGTTTTTTCCTCTGGAATCCCTGGTTTGATTTTGTTGAATGTGTTCCATGAGATCCCACATTCATGCTTGGAGAATATAGCTCGAGGGTGACTAGCTGAAAGAGAGATTTGGTTTAGCCTAGTCTATGGTCACGTGGTTTGTGGAAGTCCCAAGCTTGGTTTCATTTTTCATATGTTAATAATATCTTCTTTCCTCTTATATTTGATGGGTAAATATACTTGTTTATATGTGGTATTTATGGCTGTGATATGCATGTTATTTCTATTGATTATATGTTGTTTATGAGCATGTTTTACGAAAGTAATGATGTATGGTTCTCAACTTCTCATCATGTTTTAATTTTTAAATGAATGAACAATGAATATATGACATAATAGATGATAATGCTACTAATCTGATAAGTAATCAATTCTTCTTAGCGATTCTCAGATATCTATGAGACCCCTATGCTAAGATCTGTTGTTATGACTTGTAGAATGCATATTTGTGACATGTTTAACGAAATCACTATCATGGTTAGTAGGGGTCCAATTAAGTCATTTTTTAATTTCTTGCATTTGTATCATTGTTTTGATGTTACGTTTCACTTCTGATAGTTCCATGAAGTTATGGGCAGTGGCCTAAGACCTGGTCCTCAAAAAGTGGCACATAATCCAAGGTCATTGGCTCCGAACTAGATGAAAAAGACTTCATTCACTCACATGCCCCTGTTGTTAGAGTTATTGGAGGGCCCAATTCGCATGAATTCCCATGTCATGGGAGCTACTAATGCTCTACGACATAGAATTGTCAAGTTGTCTCAGGGGTTGATCACCTAAAAGGGTTGGTTGGCTCCTTTAGGTTCTATGACATGTGCAGAAGGTCAGATTAGTTCTTTTGTCTCGGTTCCACTTCCTTAACTATACATAGGGATTTGAATCAGATTGTAGTAGCCTCTCATCACATGTTTACCCCAGTGGACTAGTTAACTTGGGTAAATGTGGGAGGAGGGTGTTACAACAAAATTTCACTAAAACATGTTATCAATATTCATGGTTTCACCTTGAGGAATTCTAGTCATAGTGGCCCAAGCATGGACACGTAAAGTATTCAACATGTTGGCAATAAAGTTTTTCTAAATTCTCTTTCCATATTTATCTATATGGAATATAAAATAATGCGTTCAAACCATACATTACCACTATCCTATGCTAGACATTTATTGTTAGATGCAATTATAAATATGATCTAAAGTGGATCAGAGCAATTGAATGGCTATAAGAATTAGTACCACAAATGTAACTCAGTAAATAGTGAAGATCATATAAACTATTAAATACAATGCAAATGTAAGAGTAAATAAAACAAATGAAGGAAAATCAAGAAAATGAAATGGAAATAAACATAGGAGAGAAAATATTAAGGAATAGAAAATGAAAGGTTGGGCCTATTGGATTTATCATTGCCCTATCCCTCCCTATTTCTTCTTGTACTCTCACTCTCAATGAGTCTTTTGAATAGCAGGGGATAATTAAAAAGAGCTATGTGAACTACTGAATGGCCATAGAGCCATGAACCATATTATAACTAGAGATTTCTAAAATGAAAATTAAGAACCATTTGAGGTTGGTTTTCATATTTTGTTTTCTAGTTACAAATCTCCATATCGATTACGTGATTTATTTTATTTGTACTAAGAATTCTCTTATATGTAATTTATATGTTACTCTTATTTATGGTTAATATGTTTCGATAAGTGTGTCAATGGTGCTAAGGAATAATTCCTAGTTTTAGCTATAATGGGTTTACTCATTGGTTTTACTCAAAATTCCATTCCCCACAAGAAATTGAAAAATTTCAATACCTTTGTAATGCCCACCATTCGATTTACTCTAGGATCAAAGAGCAAAATTTATCATGACATAGTCATTGCAAATCAATAGATGAGTTTCTAAATCTTATTTCAAGGAATAATATGACTAAAAAACAATTGAATTGAAGGAGACCATCCACATCCCAAATCCAACTTACACACTGTGTATTTAATGTGGATAAGACAATACACAATAGAGTAATTCCAAGTGAGGTTTGACACTACTAAATTATCCCTCTTGAGGTCATATGGGTTCATATAGGTTGTACACCTCTCTCCCTCCAAAGTTGACTATTATACAATGTTCATTTGGTGTTGGTATATGACTTCGAGAAGGGAAATGATTGGCATCTTTGTCATCTCAAGACTGGTGAATAAAATTTTGGAAGTTTGATATGAATTCCCTTGACTCAGAATTGTATGGTGTCATATAGAAATCATTTACATGAATAAATTAGCATCATATTACAATAATTCTCTCCTTTTGGTAGTGTTAATTATTCTTCATAGCTAAGTTGATCTCCTCATAATAAATTTCTGGCACTTTTTTTTCTCTTTCTCTAAAATTAATTTTCTTGTCATCATTGTATACTAGTTGGAATAATCCTCTAAGTTATTTTAATTAATGTTTGACAAGTAATGAATATGGGGAAAGCATTTAATTTCTTATGTGATACTCATTAACTTTTATAACCACATATGTATCTATGTGAGTTTTTTTGATAGGGTGTATATCACTTCTGAGAAAATTGTTAGGGGATATGAGGTAAATCCTAGAGAAATAGTTGGTTATTCCATTAGCTTATATTTTAGTTTAAGAAGTGAACTAAATTAGTTATTAAATAGAGTCATTTATTCATTAGATTTATGATAAAAGTGCTTGGGATAGTTAGTGTTTGGTTCAATCCAAATTTAATAGATCATTGCACATTCATTTGATTGATGCGAACCTTGAGTGTTGGCAATGAGTGATTATAAGAAAAAGTAAAAAAAAAAACAAGAGAAGGACAATCAACTTGAATTTTTTGTTGAGCATTGGCCTTGACATCACAACTATTGAGATAAACCATAGGCCATGCCTTGAATTTAAGAAGCACATCCATTTCTTATGTGGGAGCATTCTTAGTGTCTAAAATAATAGTATCTTGAACCTAGATGTCCTAACTATTATTGCATTGTTAGTCAATTGATTACATATAAGTACACCAAAGAACAAGGACCACATTACAATTCTAAAAAGGATTTTTGTTGGTGAAGTGAGTGGGATATAAGTCCTGTTAGTGCTCAAATCTACCTTAGGCTTAAATAAGGTAAGACTCAAGGCCACATCAAACCACGCTCAGCCTCGTAGCTAGCCCTACGAGGACAGGAGAGGGCTCTCTCTGGGTCAAACTCGGAAAAGATAATCGAAAAAGGCTCGAGATGACCGAATTGATGACTGATTTTAGGCTAGGTATTAAGTACAAAGGGTTTAGAATTGAGTTTTAAAGATTTTGTTGAATTCAGGGAAAGGCAAATTTGGGTGCTGGGATGAGGCACAGTTTTTGCAGAGGTCTACTTGGGGCAAGATAGGCGATTGTTTTGATGCCTTAAAGCAAGTGAGATGGATAGATCAGACTGGTGAGGAGCTGAGGAGAGCAAGAAAGTCTCAAGGATTCTCCTTAAACTGAAGAAAACATAGAAAATTAAACAAATTTAAAGGCAGAGCATAGCAAGTTCATGGATTCTACCTTAACACTTCATTTGTTTAATTACAGAAGATTAAATAAGGAAAATGGTACACATGCACAACTTACAAGTACTAAGAGAAACACACCATCAACACATAAAGCCACATGAATCCCAAATAGTGCTGCAAAACCGTGGTCTTTCCTTTGCCAAAAATGTAGATAAGATATGTACAATAGAGTGTCAAGCTATTCCCAAGAGTCCATCGCTGAAAATGACTAAGAAAATACATAATATAGGCAAGAAAACACATTCCCTTGCCTCTAGGGGTCGAGCTCATCATCCTAGGAGTTGTTTCAACCAATTCTAATCTAAGCACTACAATCTAAGCAGTCAAAACAACTTGCCTCTATAAGCTAGGAAACCAATTCATCCATTAAATTTTTGCTATTTTATGAATGAAACATCTAGAATAGGTAAATAAGTGTCCAATCAACATAAAGTTCTAATAATTACATCAAGAAGGGTGAAAAATCCCATCACAAGTCAAAACTGGTCAAACTGGCCTCATTTGCTGCGTTGAGGAGGAAAACTGTACCAAAAAACCCTTTGCGCCGCGTGCCTGAGCCCTGTGCACCGCGCGCCTTTCCACCTACTTTTGGGGCACTTCCTGGCATCCAAATTGATCTCAGGTTGCCTTGTTAGAAATCCCTGTATGTCTATTTTCTAACCCAAATGGAATTTTCCAATTTGGTGTTCATTTGACCCTACAAAAGTGCATTCTCCCAGAAGTAATTCATGTTGGTGCAAAAAGTGGCAGAAAGGTGATTTTCATGATGTTTTTGAGCCTTTTGATCACCCAGAACTTGATGAAATGTCTTGGAAATGGCTGATCATGTGTATTTCATCATGAAAAATCGAAAGCTGCAATCCATTTTTGATTTGGACCTCCCAATATTATGGGTCGCGCGCGGCGCGCGGGGCACAGGGAGGCGTGCGGCACACTGGACTTGAGGCGCGCGGCGCATAGAGCCTGTGCGTAGCACCTTTTACAGGAGACTGTTGGAGGCCTTCCCGATGTCAGAATTAGGTGCAGGATAGCTCATTGGAAATTTCTTTGAGTCAGATTTCCAACTGAACTTGAATTTTGCAATTTGGAGTTCATTTACCTTGTCAAAAATCAAATCTCCCAAGACTGGTCAAAATGTGCCAAATGAGGCTGCCTTAAGGCAGAGTGTTGTTGCAGTCAACTTTTGAATGCCTTCCTAAACTCCAAATTGAGCTCATGATAGCTCATTGGAAAGATAGTTTTTTCTAGTGATCATTTAATGCATCAAGAAAGTCATTTGGCTAACCAAGCTAGGAGAAAACTTGATTTTCCCAAGGTCACTTCAGAGGTGCATTCAATTCTCCTGAGGCAACGGTAGTTTTCACATTTATCTAAAACCATGACACCTGTGTAAAAAGTGAACGAGGTTTTTCTTCCTTCACCTGTTGTGGACAAAAACCTCTCTCCATTTTATAAAATGCATTTTTTATTGCTTTGTAACACCTTTTGAGTGAAACTCATCCCGATGTGTGAAACAAGGGATTTTGTCAAAATGAAGCGAAATGAAGGGGATAAGGGGCTTATAAATTATCGGGGAAATTTTGGGAAGTAGGGAGGGATATTAGGAAGTAGGGGAAAGTGGAATCTCAGAGATGAGTGAGGGGAAGGGGCCCAAAAGGGAAAAACACAGGCCCAACCTAGAAAATTGCCAGGTTGTAGCAAGAAACTAGGGTTTGTGCAAAAATGAGGAATTTGGGGGATCTCAATGATGGAAAATGTTTAATAAGGTACATGAAGGATAGAGGAAGGTGTATGAACATCAGGATACAAGTTTTGCTAATGATTTGATCATTCAAGAGAAATTGCCTTTAAAACCCTAGGAGAGGGAAATGAACCTTGCCTAGGCGCAACTGAAGCATGAACAAGGTGTAAAATGACCCAATGGAACTTGACATGATGATAACAACCTTCTGACACTCAGCTGAATGGTGACATGGACAGACATTTGGACAGTTTTGAAAAGAGTGAAAGCAAACCCTAAACCTAATGCCTAGTGACCAAATTTTGCTTGAAGACTCACTGAAACGACAAAATTTGATTTTGACACCTTAAAATCACTTGTAAGGGCATGTTTGATCACTGGAGGAAGGCTGCAAAGGCTGACACTAACAAGCCCTTCATTTGTAGATCAATATAGTCACATGAAAATGATATGTTGAGTGGAGAATTCCACTCTTATCCATTTATCTCCCCATTCAAATCATGATTATAAACAATGAAAATAATCCAATAATTGATACAAATAAAGATGATAAACTTATAAATAAATAAATTTAGTATTATTATTAACTCATAAAAATAAATCTAAT
>APFE030114026.1:184356-195614 GCA_000404065.3 Pinus taeda | reverse complement strand
CTTGGATAAAATTAATTATTAAGTAGCCGACCTTCATTCCTTAAAACAAAACAGCTTACCTCATAACTATTTAAATCTCGCTATTGAGCTCTTCTGCTATCAACATTCAAAATGGTCCTGATGATCCCTGTTGGGATTTGAAACATTGACGGAAAAATGATTTTTACTGTGGGTTCTCTGATTACTAAATTACATGATAAACTATGTTGTTCCATTTACAACTTGTATAAGAGAGGGATGAATTGAGAATCTATCATTACAAAAAAAATGTTAAAAAGGATGGAAGCTTTAGTTATTCTCTTCAAACAGTCATTCAGCCACAAAAAAAAAAAATTAATGGAATGGTTAAGGTTTTATTGTGATAAATAGTTTTTAATGTACTAATGATAATATGCACCTTGATTTGCTTAGAACATTGTAGAATTAGATACATTAGAAATAATTATGTATTAGTCCCATATGAACAGAAAGGTGCATGCGTTAGTGAATTTGGTGTTGAGAAATGACAACAAGAATTCGAGTTTAATTTGTCCTTGAATTAAACTGAGAATTAAAATCGAATTATATTCCCATAGCAACTTATAAAAGCTAATTAAGTTTAATTAACTAATTAGCTTAGGAATTTCGAGTTGGAAGTCTTTCTGTAGTCATGTATATGTTCTCCCTAAGTTTTAGGGGTCCAGTATGAGTTTAAATTGAGTTGGAAATTAGATCACTCAGTTTACTGAGTTAAGTTCATTTAAATAAGTTCTAAATTGTTTTTGGAACTAATAAAGGACTAACAGTCAGTTGGTGCACTAATGTAATCACTAGTGCTACTCCAGTTAATTGAATATTTCCTCATGAGAAATTCATGCATGTTAGTTAAGAGAAAGACCCAGTTCAGACTAGAGTGCAGGGACAATGTACTATTAGTTGTATGATTTACTAAGTTGTATAGATCATGCATGCAATCAGAAGCTGGACCTATTTTGGATTGCACAGTTTTGGAAGCACTGTATTCCCATTAATATGGGTTATTCAGCCATAGGAATGGCTCAAGGAAATATTTGCTTGGAGAGCTGCATAATAGGCTTAGGATTTAGCTTCAAATTGCTTGTGAGCTAAGAGAGTTGAGCATATTGTGTGGAATTATTATAGTGAGAACATGATTTGTATCTTCACTCATATTTATGATATATGCAATACAGATAACGGGGTTTTGGGTAGTGGCTTTCCCCATATACATGTTGTGTTATGTGCCATTAATTTATATTATTCGTGTTCTTATTGTTTTCATTGATCTATTGGCTTCCACTCGTTGAAAGTAGAAGTAGATTCTTGTCCTGTGCTTTAGTAAATTGGATGAGATTGTGAATCTACATGATTTTGTACATGGTATCAGAGTTGAAAACAATATACTAGAGGATTTTTTGAAACTTTGAGTTTTGGGTTACAGGTGAAATTCGAATTTTCAGTATATACTTGAGGATCCTCAAGGGACAAGATGGAGGCTATGTTAGAGGATAATGGCTTGAAGGAATTCGTTGATCAAGAAATTCCTAAGCCAGCAACATCGGATGCACAAAATTTGGCCAAATGGAAGAAGTGTGTGGCGAAGACAAGGAAAATAATCCTTGAGGGAGTTTGAGACCACATTATCTCGAGTCTCAATGGCAAGGAAACCCCATATGCTATGTGAAAATAATTGAAGGACTTGTATCAGAACAAAAGTGACCAATGCAAATTGGCACTAAAGGACAAAATTCGAAAAATAAAATTTGAGAAAGGCGAGACTATTCCAAAATACTTGACCAAGTTCACTCAATATCATGATGAACTTGGAAGTGCTGGAATCACGGTTGCCGACGATGATATGGCAAGCCTTTCTCTTCTAGGAGTCCCAAATAATTGGCATTGTTATCAGGACTCTATTAATGGTTGGGAGAAGCTGCTAGATTAGGAACAACTGTGCTCATATTTGATGCAAGAGGAGATCAAGAGGAACACCAGGGAAGGCTCTTCATCAAAGACTAATGATGAAGAAAAATGTGCCTTAGCAATTAAGGTGAAGAAGGGGAAGGGGAAAGGGAAAGCTTCCCATTCGAAATTGGATTCTTATCATGGAGGTAAGAAGAAAGACATGACAAAAGTTAGGTTCTTTCATTTTCATGAGATAGGAAATTTTGCTACAAATTGTCCACTCAAGAAGTCTAAGAAGAAGTCCTCAAGAGGAGTGATGGGTGAGGCTTCGGCCTCTTAATTCAAATTATAATTTTCACTCATTGCATGCATGGTGTCATCAATGATGGGAAGTGTATGGTACTTAGACAATGGAGCTTCATTCCACATAACTAGTGACAAAGAGTTATTTAGTGACCTGGAGGAGAAAGTTCTCCAGATGCATATCGAGATGGGTGAAAGTGGGAATAATAGTGTTACTGGATTGGGCACGATTACATTTTAGAGGGAGCCGGGGCTCCACTCACCTTGA
This sequence comes from Pinus taeda, assembly GCA_000404065.3. NCBI lineage: Eukaryota > Viridiplantae > Streptophyta > Pinopsida > Pinales > Pinaceae > Pinus > Pinus taeda. Next base: position 193,141 of record APFE030114026.1, on the reverse strand, counting down.
AGAATTTTATATATGTGATAGGGGTGAAGAAGAACTTGGTATATATTTCCATGCTTGAGGATAGATTTTTTGATGTGATCTTCTCAAAAGGAAAGGCATTCCTTCGACACATAGCCATGGGTCAGGTAAAGAAGATAGGGATTCAGGTGAAGAATCTTTATAAGTTGGAGGTAGAGGAGTGTGCTACTTTGAGCACAAAAGCATAAAGGGTGCAGAGATGAGACATTGGCCATTTGTGGCACATGAGATTGGGCCACTTGCATCATTGAGCTTTTAAGATATTACAACATATCTTTACTGGTCTTCCCAAAGGTACGCTTGAGCAAGTTGATACATGCAAGGGGTGCACTTTGGGAAAATATACCAAGTCTTCCTTTCACGATAGAGACAGTTGAGTAGAGGCTATTCTAGAAAGAGTCCATTCAAATGTGTGTGGACCATTCTCGATAACATCTACGACCAAACACATGTATTATGATATATTTTTTGATCATTATTATCATAAATACTGGATATTTTTCATGCAGAAAAATGGATCAAAATTTCACAAAGTTTTATGAGTTTAAAGCATTGGTGGAGAAAGAGTCGGGAAAGACAGTTAAATATTTATGGAGTGATAATGGTGGTGAGTATGTCTCAAATGAGTTAAGAAAATATGTGCAGTGGAAGGATTAAATGGGAGTTGATGACACCCCATAACCCTCAGCAGAGTGGGGTGGCCAAGATGAAGAATAGAATCATAGTAGGGGCAGAGAGGGCAATGCTACATGATTAGGACCTATCGCTACACTTGTGGGCTAAGTCATGCAAAACAACGGCTTATGTTCAGAATCGTAGCCCACATCGGATACTTGAGATGAAGACAGTAGAGGAGGCTTATTCTAGTAAGAGGCGAGATGTTGGTCACTTCAAGATTTTTAGGTCATCAGTATATTGCCTTGTGACCAAAGATGCACAAAAGAAGCTTGAGCCAACAACAGAGTTGGGGATATTTGTGGGGTACAATGATACACCTCACAACTATCAGGTGTACTTGCCGACCAACAAGAGGACAGTGGTTTGCAGGGATGTCAAATTCGATGAGGAGAAGGCCATGCGAGTTTCCCTTGAGAGGGAGCTTGAGATACATGCAGATGAGGAACTTTTAGCTCCTAAGGTTAAGGAGCCTCAGATTGATATGGAGCAACCACATGCAGAGAATTCAAGTGTGGAGACATCCACTCAGGCAGAGTCTTCCAAAGAGGGAAGAAAGCACACTAGTGAGGTTGACAAATTATTGGATGATGCAAGGGAGAATGTGGGAGCACCCATTTTTTAGCACAAGCAAAGGAGGTGACCTAAGAGGTACACTGGATACATGGCTCTTATGGGCAAATGTGTTGTGATAGAGTCATCTTCCTTTAAGGAAGCAGTGCAACAACTGGTTTGGGTTGATGCCATGGTGGAGGAGTATGAATCCATACTTCGTAACATTTTTTGGGATGTGGTCCCGAGACTAGAGGACAAGTCAATGGTGAGCTCCCATTGGCTTTACAAGGAAACGAAAGTTGTAGATGGTAGTGTGGAGAAGCATAAGGCTAGATTTGTGGCCCATGGATTTTCACAGAGGGGACCGACTATGATGAGACCTTTGCTCCTGTTTCAAGGTACTCATAAATCAGATCTATATTGGCACTATCAACACAGATGGGTTGGAAGATAAATTAGATGGATGTGAAGACAAGCTTCCTTAATGCCATGATTGAGGAAGAGGTGTACATAGAGTAGCCTTAAGGTTTTGAAACCCTTGACTGTGAGTCGCATGTGTGCTAGCTCAAGAGAGCATTCTATGGGGTGAAGCAAGCACCCAATGCTTGCACTACAATATATAGGTACTTCACCAGGTTGGGATTCACGAAGAGTGAATCATATGTGAACCTATATCAAATAGTGGTGGAAGGTAAGTTTTTGATCATTGCACTTTATGTTCATGATCTCATACTGACAGGTGATGATCAGTTGATCAAATCTCGCAAGGAGGGCCTTTCAAGAGAGTTTGAAATGAAGGACATGGGGCTCATACATTACTTTCTTGGCATGGAGGTACGATAGGGAGATTGGGAGTTGTTTATGTCTCAGGGCAAGTATGCCAATGACATACTCAGGAGATTCAACATGAAGAGAAGAAAACCCATGGGGACTCCTCTAGAATGCAACTGGAGGAAGGAGGATGCTACTTCAAGGGAAGTAGTGGAAGCTATTGTTTACAGACAGCTTGTGGGTTCACTCATGTACTTGATGAACACACGACCGAATATGTGCTATGCATTTAACCAACTTATTTAAGTGATGGTTAGGCCAACCAATATGTATCAAAAGGCAAAAAATCATGTGTTGAGATACCTCAGGGGCACTTCTTAGTATGGATTATGGTACAAATATATAGAGGGAGTGAAGCTTGAAGGCTCTATCGATGCAGATTGGGTAGGGAGTTCATTTGAAAAGAAGAGCACATCCAGAGGGATCTTTAGTATTGGGTCAATGACAATTTCTTGGTACAACAAGAAACAGAGATCAATTGCACTTAGTTTGGTAGAGGCAGAGTATATGGTTGTGAGTCATGCAACATGTGAGGCCATATGGATGAGGAAGATCCTAGTTGGTTTGTTTGGTCAATAGATGGATCCAACTATGATTTATTTCAATAATAAAAGTTATATCAAACTCTTTGAAAATCCAGTTTTTCATGATTGATCCAGGCATATTGATATCTGATATCATCATCTCATAGATTGTGTATTGAGGCAGATTATTTTGTTAGAGTACATTCCCATGGAGGAGTAAGAGGTTGACATTTTGACAAAGGCATTGTCAACATGTAAATTCAAGCTTCACAGAGACAGGATTGAGATAGTTGATACTCCCTTTCTTGTTGAGAGGGAGTGTTGAGAAATGGCAACAAGAAATTTCACTTTAATGTGTCCTTGAATTAAATTGAGAATTAAAATTGAATTCTATTCTCATAGCATATTGTAAGAAGTTAAATAAGTTCAATTAACTTAATTAGCTTCAGAATTTCTAGTTGGAAGTCTTTATGTAGTCATGTATATATTATCCCTAAGTTTTATGGGTCCAGTATGAGTGTAAATTGAGTTTTAAATTAATTGACTCAGTTTATCAAGTTAAGTTCAGTTAAATTAGTTCTAATTGTTTTTGGAACTAATAGAGGACTAACAGTCAGTTGGTTCACTAATGCATCCACTAGTGTTACTCCAATTAACTGAATATTTCCTCATAAGAAACTCATGCATTTCAATTTAGAGAAAGACTCGGTTGAGACTAGAGTTTAGGGACAATGTACTATCATTTGTATGATTTAATGAGGTGTATAGATCATGCATGCAATTAGGAACTGGACCTAGTTTGGATTGTGCAGTTTTGGATGCGTTGGATTCCGATTAATAGGAATGGCACAAGGAAATATGGGATTGGAGAGACGTAGAATAGGCGAAGGATTTAGCTATAGCTTTCTTGTGAGCTACGAGAGTTCAACATACTTGTGCGGAATCATTCTAGTGAGAACAAGCTTTGTATTTTCACTCACATTTATGATATATGCAATAAAGATATAGGGGTTTTGAGCAGTGGTTTTCCCAAGATGCATCTTGTGTTATGTGTCATTGATTTATCTTATTCTTGTTCTTATTTTTTTCATCGATCTATTGGCTTTTGTTGGTTGAAAGTAGAAGTAGATTCTTGTCACGTACTTTAGTAAATTGCATTAGCTTGTGAATCTACAGGATCTTCTACATTTGGACTCTATTTTTCCTTGAGATGTTATTGGATGGAAAATCACGCTAAGGAATTTCTTTGAAGCCTCTCCACTTTAGGCTAATCTAAAAGAGTTTAAAAACTAGAAGGGTTAACCCTCAATATTGATGATATTCTGTTAAAACTCATCACCAATGGGATTTCAAAAGTGATAAATAGAAGGAATTAATTGAATAAAATAGAAAAAAATAACAAAGTTTGCCACATTTCAAAGGGCATATTTATCCTATTACTATTACTTATTACTATGCTATTCTAGATCGAAGAGATCCATACCTAACCTAGTAGCAGCATCAACATCACGAGTAGCTTATTAATACAACCCACCAGTAGCATATCAAATTAGAAGACATATCAAACTTGTTGAAGGCTTAGTTTCAAATATGAAAAAGTAATCATTGAAGCAATAATAGGTACACAATAGAGGCCAAAGATGGTAGTAAATATTTAAGACATATTTTTTATACAAGATGAAAGTGCAATGGACATTATAAAACAATTTGAGTGGTTCAAATTTATTCATTGAATTTGCAAAACAAACATGATAATTTAAAGTGTAAAACCTATCAACAAAGTAGTGGCACAATAAGTATTATACACTATACAAATATACCCAAGAAAATCTATATTTTAAAGCCATTCAAATCTCACAAGGAATTTTTAGTTAAGAAAAAGTCATCATTTCCTAAAGTTGAATGCATCTTGATCTTGATTTTTTTTTTTTTAACTTATAGCCACATTTTCGAAAATCATCAATTGATCACTCAAACATGGGTAGGGTTTGAAATTCTCATTTCCTAACTCTTTGCATGAGCATAGGATAAGGAACAACCATTTTCCAAATGATTCAATTGCTTTATTCTCATTTCCCCCAGACATTCAATGATAATGTGAAAGCTTCTTGTCTAGTGTTAGGAACCTTAATCTAGATTTTCAATATTATATCCATTTTTCTGTTATGGAATAATCAATGTCCATCATTCTCATAAGATCTATGCCTAATTCTATAAAATATCAAAAGGAAGGAAGAGGTTTAATTTCATATAAATTTGTAACATGACTTAAAACTTTGAAACATAGGGTCAATCTATCAAAAAATAATTTCATCTTTATTGTCCTAGTAACATCTTTGATTTTTTCTATATTGTTCCTTGTCTTAATAGATATTTGATGGTATATTTATAGACCATAAAATAAATCATCCTTTTACCATGGAGGTGGTAGAACCATTGTATGTAAATAGTTGAATTTTCTCTTGAAATAATTAATGGTAATTCTAATAGTGTTACATAAGCTTTGAGTTATTGATTCCTAGGAATTTTTGTTTCACCTCAATACACATGTTGTCATGAATGACAACATTATATGCAACAATATCCTTTTTTATCACTGATGGAAACACCATTAGGCATTTATGGTCATTGATGTTTGTAACAAACTCTCCTTGACATAGTGTTGAGGACTCCCCTTGTCTAACTGTGAAGATGCCTTTTTTTCATTTTGTTCCTTCTATCAGTGTCTAAATTCTATCCTCTAATATTCTTGTTAAAATTTAATGTATGTATCAATGTCTACATTCTCTCCCTCTTTGAAATCAATGGAAAAGGGTCACAACTATCTACCAAAACAATCATACTCGTGTGAACCTGATCATATTCCTTGATGATGTTGTGGAGTTGGTCAAAGTCTCCCCCTTAGACAATGTTACTAATTCTACTTCAATTTTCCTACGCTTTCTTGTGGACTTAACAAATTCTCCCCCTCAGGCCACACTTCCCTTACTTGTATTCTACTATTCATCATCCTCCTATCATGGGATGGAGAATAACCCTTTGAAATCTTGGATAATGCTAATGAGATAATTCTTCCAGTGATGAAGATACCACACCCATCCTTTGTCTGAGATATTGGAAACTTTCTCTTGGCAAAGGCTTAGTAAAGATATCAACAATATATTCCTTAGTTGATATGTATTATAGTTTAACTAATTGATCCACAACTTGTTCTTGCAGAAAATAATATTATATGGGAATATGCTTTGTTTTTTAGTGTATGGTATGATTTTTGGAGATATTAATTATAACGGTATTGTCACGCGTGATAGAATTGATTGATCATTAAGTTCTTGAAGGCCTTCAAATTTTTCTTCCTCCATATTACCTAAGTATAACATGTATCTACTACAATATACTCTGCTTTATCAGTGGATAGAGAGATATGTGATTTCATTTTGCTAAGCCAAGAGATAAGGAATCCAAGAAATAATTCTCCTCCACTAGTACTTGTCTTGTCATACCCACTTCCAGCCCAATATCAGCGTAAGCATTAAGAATAAGGTTTTTTCCTCTAGGATACCATAAGCCATATTCTGTAGTGCCCTACAAGTATCTAAATATTCTTTTGACGACATTTACATAAGATTCTTTTGAACATGATTGAAACCTACGTATGAGTCCCATGGGCTGCATAATGTTTGTTCTTGATGCGGTCAAATAGAGAAGGATTTCGATCATTGATCTGTACATAGTTTGATCTACTTTAGATAATTCAATGTCTTTTCTATGTCTATAAATTGTAATTATAAGAGTGCATATAGGGGCATAGTTTTCCATTCCAAATTTCTTCAATATTTTTTTAAGGTACTTTGATTGAGAAATATAAATGTGTTGCTCATATTGATTGACCCACCGTCAAAGGAAAAATGATAATTCACCTAGCATGGACATTTCAAATTTTCTGCATAAAGTCTATATATTTCTTGCTCATGGAATCATCATCATTACCAAAATTAATATCATCAACATTGTTCTGAAACTAGCTCACAAAAAGATAGAAAAGATAGATCAACGACTTAGAAATGAGCCTCTTCGAGGGGGAACCCTCCTTTACATTACACAAATGAACAATTCTTGGATGATACAAATGACAAAACCTTCATTATATATATAGGAGTATAAGGGGTCATAATATAACCAAAGTCGACCTAACAATAATAATATAAGGGCACAAAAATAACAATAGTGGGGGAAATAATAATAACAATATGTGGACAATAGGGGCACAACAATAACAATAAAGGCTACAATGACAATATTAATGGGGGAATCACTAGTATTATAGGGACGTAATATGTCCCTCTCCTTCAACAAAATGTTATCCTCAATGCTTAAGTAGTTCTGGATGCTTTTGTATAAAATTATCATCATCCCATGTGAAATCTTCAGCAGGTAAGTTCTTCCACTTGATGAGATACTCTAAAATTGATCAATTTCATAGCTATCAAGTTCTTGTTTCTGTGACTGCTTCAGGTTCCAATATGAATTTTCCTTCCTCGTCAAGTTCTGGTAATATTGTTTGAACTGGGAGCTTGTCACCTATAACCTTGTTTAAGCATGAAACATGGAAAACTGGGTGCACTACGGAAATTACAAGAAGCTCCAATTTGTATGCCATAGTACCTATCTTATGCAAAACCTTATACAGACCATAATACTTTGGTCATAATTTGTTATCCTTCTTATATTTCTTGAGGGACATTTGTTTCTATGGTTGTAGCCATAGAAATGCTCAATCACGTACATCAAAACTTCTTTTGCTATGATGTTGATTTTCCCGTTGTTTCATTGTATTTTGCGCCAAAGTGAGGTTATCCTTTAAGTGTTAGAAAACTTGTTGTTGATGCTTGATGTGATCTTCCACTACTCAAACCTTGTAATTTTCTCTTAAATATGATGTGATGGATGGTGGATGATATCCATAAAGTGCCATAAATGGGGTCATTTTTTTTGCAGTATGGAAGGAAGTGTTTTACCACCATTCTGCCAGAGGCAACCGTTTGACCCATTATGTATGTTTATAAAATACAAAGAAATGAAGATATCCTTCCAAAAATTTCTTTGCTATCTCAGTTTTCCCATTGGATTGAGGATGACAAGATGAGCTATGAGCTAACTGAGTAATAAGACAAGAAAATAATTCTGTCCAAAAATTTGCAATGAAAATGGGATCGTTGTCACTTACAATAATCTTTGGGTTTCCATGTAGCTTTTGAATTGTTTTCATATATATGCTGTAGAAATTGTACTCACTTTAAAAGGATGAGATAATGCACAAAAATGTGCATACTTGGTAAGTCTATCAACTACCATCATCATAACACTTTTTCCTTGAGACTTGGGTAAACCTGTGATTAAATCCATTGAAACCTCCTCCCATCATTGGCTTGGAATGGATAAAGGTTGTAATAGACCTGGGATCTTAATTGTTTCAACTTTATTTCATTGGCAAACCAAAAATTCCACCACAAACTTTTGAATATCCGATTTAAGGCCATCCCAAAAAAATTCCTTCTTAACCCTCTCATAAGTTTTTAGAAATCCTGAGTGCCCTCCTAGGAGAGAAGTGTGCGATTCCCTAAGAATATTTTGTTTGATTTGGGAATTCTTACATAGGTATAACCGATATTTGTACTATAACAAATCATTTTTCCAGTTAAATGTATCAGATGTATTGGGATCTTGTTGTAACTTTTGAATGAGTGCCCACATTTATTCGTCATTCTTCCATCCATCCCCTACTTCGATTATCCAATCTGGTTGGATAATATAAATGACACAAAGAAATGCTTCCACATCCTCATCCTTTATTGAGGGTGCATATGCCACAACATTTTTCTTCCCTTTTTTGTAGATAATTTCAAAGTCATAACCCAACATCTTTGTGACCCATTTTTGCTGCTCTTCCGAATATAATCTTTGTTCTAAAAAGTATTTAAGACTATCATGATCCGTTTTTACCTTGAAGTATCTTCCCATTAGGTAGGGTCACCATTTCTTAAGCGCATGTAGTATTTCCAACATTTCCTCCTCATAAATAGCTTGGTGTAAATACTTTCCTTTGATTGGAAGACTTTCGAAAGCAACGAGTCTTTCTTCTTGCATTAAAACAACACCAATTCCATTTTCTGAGGCAACAC
>APFE030114026.1:119496-177215 GCA_000404065.3 Pinus taeda | reverse complement strand
GCCTCTGAAGTATCTTCCTCTTCCTCTTCGTCCACCTCTTCCTCTTGTAGAATCTTGAGCAGGATATTTTTCTTTATCAGCCAGGCATACTGTATCTTCAGAAGATTCAGGGACTGTCTTCTTTCCAAAGGCTTTTTCTCTTTCAGCAAACTTTTTCACAAGAGATTCAAAGGTTATATCCTTGAGATTTCCATTTGCTTGCAAAGACTCAAGATAATTGGAGTATGTAGGATAAAGTGTTGTGAGAAAAGAAATAAGAGAGATATCCAGCTCAACTTTAGTGGATTTGATATCATGCATTATAGACTTTATTTCAGATGCAAGAGCAAGAGGATCATTATTTTCCAGTTCAAGAGTGAAGAGTTTAATCATAAGTTGGATAACTTCAAGTGTAGAATGTGAGTCATAGAGTTCTTTCAGCTTTTGTAAAGCTTCAAAGGCAGTTGAATATGATGAAATGTGGTGACTCACCTCCTTATTTACAGATGCTGCGATTAATGCATACGCTTTGTTGTTCTTGCTTTCCCAGATGGCGAGCTCTTTGTCTGATGTAGGCTTTTCTGGGTCACTGTCTCCTTCTCTGACACACACTCCTTTCCACAACTGATTGAAGATGAGGGTGTGTTGCATCATCCAGGACCAGTCAGGATAGTTCTCCTTTCTAGTGAGAACTATTCCTACCATAGAGATTATTGAATGCATTCTGTAAAAAAATTACTTCTGCTGATAAAAAAACTTTTGCTGCTATACAGTCAAATTTTTCTCAAAGGGGTAAAAAGATTTCAAAGTCTTTGTGCACTATATTTTCTTCCAATGTCTCTGTAAAATATCCTTCATAACACCTCCCCCTTTTTCTCTTAAACAAGAACATTCAATATATCTACATATATATATATAATATATATATATATAGTTTATTATATATTATTATATTTTATATATTTTCAATTGTTATATACCATGGTCGTATAAATATAACATGAATGATATATGGTCAATATATATTATATGAGATGCTTCATATAATATGATCCTGCAGACGATAGTATCAACGTTGTGGCAATTATTCAATACTCATGGTATCGGTATTCACTGAATAATGTTTCCAATAAATCAACGATATGATATATAACGTTGTCAAATAACTATTGCAAAGACATCACAGTAATGCATGCTGTAAATAATAATACAACACTGCCAATATATTTGCTGTGAATATGTTCAGGCTGCTAACATAATATAATGGTCCAATATCATGCAGCATTTCAAATATGTCATTGTTCAAACAACGTTCCATACCACGGCTCTCAACGATTTCATTTTCAACATACAAATTCAATAATAAAAGACACTGGGCATCCCCTAATGGGTGATATACCTCGGATAGATTTACCACGGCTCTCAAGAATGAAGCTTCAAAACTTATCAGGCAGTGTCTATATCATTACCATATCAGCGTGAAATTGAGCTCGTATCAGTGGAGCGATGATTTCATATAGTCTCTGGACTCGTATCAGTGGAGCACCTGCATATCGTGAGCGCGCTGAAAGGCTTATCGAAGAGCTCAAACATTTACCTTCTGATTACTTGGATGATGGCTTTACCACGACGCTCATAAGTCTGGTAACAGTCCTTCCTCAAACACACAATTCTGGTAATGGTGGACAGAGCAGGAGTGCTATTGTATGCGGCAATTCCAAATTCAAACGCACAATTCAACTGTCAGGCGTTAAAAACAAGGAATGCCATGCGTTAAATAGCATACCAGCGTTCAGGCAGAGATGTCAGATTATGAGACAGAGAGCAAAAGGCAGTGGACAGAGAGTAGAAGGCAGTGGACAGAGGAGTTACAAGGCACAAAAAAAGGAACCTGGGACCTGTGCTCTGATACCATGTGAGGCTAGGAGTAACTCCAAAAACACTGATTCATTTATTCCATTAGGTAGCTATCTATTATATACATGAATGTGATCGTTCAGTTCATCTTCTTGATGGCTGTTCACATTCAAATTCTCCCAATCGCTGAGGATTAGGTGTCAACAATCACAATAAGAAACCACTGCTCAGGCCACTCTACATAGGAACCTCCTGAAAGGTCCTGGGACCCCAATCACATATCTCTGTAACCTAAGTGGAATATCATCTATGCCCGCCTTTGGAATATCTACTGTCAAATGCTCTAAATGATGCTCCAAGTCGGTCAGGATCTTTGCTGATTGGTCCTGTGGGGCTGGTACTGCTATATCTGGGTGTCTCCTCTCATAAGGCTGGAGAGCGCCTGGTCGTCTTGGACCCACATCTGCATTTAAAACTTTTGATTGTCAGTTTTGGACGAATTAAAAAAATATATATATATATAATTAAAACTTAGAAAGTGTTGAAAATGATTTTTACCTTAATCATCCCATTGCTCTCCTGGTGGAAGAGTCATGTCTGGGTCACCACGATAATCCATCCTAGCATATGCCAAATCCTGAATCACAAAAAGTTGGTTGCTCAACCAACGAAAATACTTAGGTAGAAATCGAACAACCTCTGAGCCCTCATTAGGGTGATGGGCCATCAAAGCAATCCAACGCATTATCCTAGGCTCTTGAGGAAGACCAGCATCAACAGGAATATGGTACAGGGCTAACATGGGGATCCTCTCTAGAGCAAAGCTGAAAATGATAAAACTATATCCAATTTTTTTCAACTGTCCATTATTTTCTCTGGTTAGTTGGCCTTTCACATTTGCTAACACAGCCTCGCATTAGTTGAATATGGTGCCTCGATAACAGTCTACAACCATCTGCATCTAGGATCTAGTAGCCACATGCAATGCTGCACTCCCGCATAGCGTAGTAACAGTGAATGCAATAACCTTAAGTTTAGGATGGTCGATAGTTTTAATATCAATCCATTTGTCCTTTGTTTGATCATTGCAAAACTACAATTGGAGACTAGCAATAGACTAGCAACCTGGCCTAGTCCTGAAAAGAGATAATTGTTTGCCTCTCTTGGGAAAACTAGTCAAAAAATATATGTCCTCTATCTTGATTTCGAGCCGGTGGCCACCAATCATGAAACACTGGTCATGTATGTTCCATCTATCTACCAGCCATTGTAAGAGGTCTACTTGGGCCCTCATGCCCAGTATGGCCCAGAACTTAAACATTTCGCATGCTCTCAATGCCTGCAATGTGGGCGAATGATTTATTGTGGCAAGATCCACATCCTCATGCTCACGTTCTTGCCAAATAAGCATTTTGAGTGTCCTATAATACAAAAAATACATATTAGAACAATTTAGTTCGAAACATTTTGGGCAAAAAATGGAGAAATTTAAGCTTTTAAAATCCATTTCACAGGGTCTGCACCTGCTAATTAGAAATAGTACGTAGGTACGCACACGTTGTAAGCAATAGGTGCAGACCCACGATTTTTTTCTTTGTAGAAAAAAGTCAGGGTCCACAGGGGCCGCATGATGCACCTGTGGACCCCCGCGAGCGATTTTCTAAACCAATTTCTCCTCCAAAAATAAAATTTAATGCCCAAAAATGAAATGTAAACAGATGAAATGCAAGATAAGGAGGATGTGGATTACCTGGAGTTGACGGTTTTCGATTCCAACAGACGGATTTTCCAGAATCTTCACAAGAACTTTCTTACCCAAAAGCTCTTACTTCTCACTCTAAACTCAAATGGTAAAAATGAAGTTAGAAAATCCCTTTTTATAAGTATTTTCAAATAAATGAATAATTAATTTATAATATTTCACCTTAAAAAGGTAAATTTTTTAATACATTTTTATTTATCTTAAACATGTATGAGTAATGTTTTGAGTTTTTCTGCAGAATATTGGATTTTTCGGGAAAATTGATCATTATTCAACAAAGAGCATACTTTTATCACTTTTCCGACTCTTTCAAAATTTACGAAAAAGCAAAACATTGGAGTCCTCTTTAAGCTCTTTTTTGACTCGTAAAATATGAAAATATTGCCGAGTTTTTCCCTTTTTAACTCGTTATATGGAATTAAAAGGGCGGCCCACTTACAGCTCTTTTCTGACCATATAAACATGAAAAGATCACTGGACTTTTGTCGTTTCAAGTTCGATACTGGTTATAAAACGTGTCTTCGATCACTTTTTTACTTTTTTGACTCAGAGCCACTAATTATGAAAAGTACTCCTTGATCGTAATGGTCAAGCGGTTCTCTCGAGTATTATTTTATAATTTTTTAGGCTCGAGGGACACAAATTCATGAAAAAGGACCTCCATGGAGTTTTCTTAAGTTTTTCTTTTGACTCCCTAAAATTGAAAAACTCTGAGTTTTCCTATACTGGACTCATTAAAATTTAACAGTAAAGGACCTGTTCAATTTTAAACAAGAACGAACCACTCCTTCTTAGGGTTCGAATTTTAAACTAAGTTGGACTCATCCGAAGGATGAGCTTATAAACAAGCAAATGTTATCCTCCTCAAGCTTGTCAAGAATAAAGAGGTACTTGCTAGAAATGGTGGGGGAAAAGAGAGAAAAATGAACCTGTTTGTTACACTTTGTTTTTTGGAAAAGTCGTTAACCACTCTTGAACACAACGCTTTTCATTCACCTGGGTTGGGAAATCCTTTGCTTAACAATTAATGAAACCACATTGAAAGTCTTCAGCCAATTTCTTGGTATTAGCTTTGGGTCAATTGTCACCAAGCCATCTGCAGTGTTGTTATGTGTTCAAGAGATTAGTTCAAACAAACCATTCATTTACAAAATATCTGTCATCCATTTCAACCATCCCTGAGTCAGTGCTTGTTGATATATTTCTTCAAAACTTGATCTATGATTTCTTGTTATGGGTTTGCCTATGATGGATCGCTTCCTATAGACATCAGCTCATTATCTAGGAAGTTGATCTAGAAATCGTCAGTACCTTGAAATCTACATGCCCTAATAGCAGATTTTTTTCCTTTGATGATAGGTCGCATCATTGACCTTCGATCAAAGGATTCTATGACATGTTCGACTTCGACTCATTTATTCACATTTCATGGATTGTACTGAGTACTTTGAGAGCCATTGACATTACTAGTGGTTTCTCTCACACGTGTTAATAGTTCACATCATTGATTGGTAATCAAGTGGTTTCTACCATGTTCGACTTCGACACATTCATTCACATGGATAGAATTGTACTAGTTTGGGAAGCAGAAATCAATACCCTGGATCTAATTTCTACCATCCAGGCTACGAGGAATTTTGTTATTCATTATACAGTGGACTATTCATAAATAGATGGTTGCGCCCATACTGTGTCTACACATGTCCATACTCTTGATGTATTAGAAAATCATTCCTATATCAGAATAGTTTAGCCAGTTTTCAAGTCAGTTTTGATCTGAGCATGGGAATGCCTACCTCCGCGATGATATGTCTACATATATATATTTTGCATTGAATGTTTTTACAAGTTCCGACTGGGGTGTCCACCGGATGATCCTTGAAATGATAAAGTACTTCACTCTTCATAAATGACAGACTCTATCTTCATCTATTATAGACTTTGCACTTTAGGGGGCAATCTGTTGCACTCAAAATTTTCACCTTGACATTCTGTAATTTGTGTGAATCCATTACCACTCATACTTTCCTCCTTTGCTAGTCTTGAGCCTCAGCTCCTCATATCAAGCCTTGAAAATAAGAGAAAGCCCTGAAAAGTCTCTAAAACTCTAGTTCTGCACTTTCTCTTTGCATTACCTACGGTCCTGCACCTAATGGTCATGTCCCCTATGCACCTGACTGCTCTGTCTCTGTGTTATGGATGCGGACCCCTATAAAAGTTAGAAAGGAATGAGTATATTCTAAAAACTCACTTTCAGTCATTTCTAGAAGCTTCTGGAAGGAATCTTGAGGTGGCAAGTTCGCTCTCTTAAGGTTCATGCATCCCATACCTTAAGGAGCTAACCCCTTGATATGACGAGCTTATCCCTTTGAAGGAGGATTCTATCCCTTCATAGGTGGACCTGTAACATCCTCCCCTGCACTATAAAATGAAGCATTGGGCCGGTTACTGGGGAGGTTGGAAGCTGAATATTTTTGAGGTGAAATGTTATTGGAACTTAGTCTTCTTAGTTGAGTTTTTATGAGGAGAGATTACATACCTCTATGATCTCATTTGGAAGAGTGCAAGGCTTGTCAAAGTAAAGGAAATTCTTGTTTCGGACCCCAGGAAGAGCTTGTTCAACATCAAGGCTGAAAAGGTTGTAAGGTTATTCTACTTCAAAGCTAATACAAATAAGTTTGTTTTTCTCAATAAGCTGTTGGTTCATGGTTTATTTTATGGATTCCTTGATCGCCATAATAGAAATGATTTATGATATTTTCCATGTAGGTGCTATTTAAAGTTTGCTTGTTTGTGATTGAAAGTCCTCAAAGGTAACTCTTTCGAACAATTTAAGGATGGCTACTACGAACAAGTGTTGGATCTAAGGTAGGGTCTTAACACCTCTATAGTATTTATTTATAAATCCCATATGTCTAGAGAAAGAAAGATTTGTTTGTCTGTTTGTTGCTAGAATATCTTCTTATACTAGGGAGATTGATCTTGTTTGTAAGATCAATTTATCCAACGAACAATGCTTGTTGATGAATTTCAAGAGAAGATGGATCAACTTGATGAATTGCAGGAGGAAGTTGAGTCCTTTTTTGACTCAAATTTAAAAAATGGGCTAGAAGAGAAAAACAATCAGTACATTATAAAGATTACTTGTTTAAAAGAAACAATGATGGAGAAATATAATTTTTTGAAGCAAGAACATGTTGCATTGTTACAATAGATGATTGAGAAATATGAGGCTATTCAAAAGTTATAGGATTCTAAGGAGGAACTTGAATTGGAAGTTAGTCGTCTTCAAAAATATGAGATGGGGAGGTTGATGTTGAGCTTCCAAGATCTCCTTCTGCCAGAATTGATGATGTTGATTATCATAAGGTTGATGTAGACGATCATGAATCATCACATGCTATTGTTGTACCTAGTAAAACCATAGTACTGGTATTGTGTTAGTGTCAGTATCTTCATCCCTCCATCAGTGATCAAATTCTCTTGTTGCATCACATGTTAGTTGTCTCATCTGATCAGCTGCATTCCATTAGGGTCATGGATCATATGATGGTAGTGGCATATTATACAGTTTCCCTCATGTTCTTTACCTGCTAGCCCATTTTCATACATCTAGATCATCTGCGGTCATCTTTTGTCTTTAAATTTGAAAAAGTCATTTTTAGGGTTTTAGGTATCATTAGGTCTAGGGTTTCATCAATAAGGTGTTGAAAACACTCAATAATGGTCAGCAGGCACATGAGGAGGTCAAATAAAGTCTCAGTAACAATAATTTCAAAAATCATATGCTCAGTGATTGATTTTTCCTCAAAACCCTGTTTTGAGGAAAAACAGAGTTTTTTATGTTTCATGTACTAAATTTCATGTAATTTCATTTTTTTTCTCTATATGTAATAATTTCAAAGGCAGCCCTAGTTACCTTGCCAAGCCTCTGCAGTTCCAATTCCTAGAAAAGAAACAAAATGCCAAAGCATTTAGTCCATCAAAGGAAAAAAGTAAAGAAAACTACCCAAAAGAAAGTTTCAAAAAGCAAGTGAAAATCAAACATTAGGAAAGTGGGTTTTCTTGAGTAAAAAATTAAATCCATGACATATAAAGTGTTTTCATGACAAGGAAGGCTCATTTGTGTCCGCAAGTGAAGGAGAGCAAGTGCATTTCCATCTTCAAAGCCGAAAGAGCGATTTTCCATTCAAAACAGGGGAAATTGCAAGCACGACGCACCTATCCAGCACGACGTGTTATCACTCAGGTTGTTCCCTAGCTCCAGAAGGGAATACGGCCGAGGTAACCACTAACAAATATCTTAGCTGCAGATCCTAGCCAATATGCAATGAGAGAGGGCTCTCTCTTTGTGATTTAGATTTGTTTGATTATATGTTAGGCTAGTTATGAAGCACAAGTTTTGTTTGGTGTTTGGAAGATGACATTCAATAGAACAAGGCAGTAACTTGAGAGAAGTTCAAACCATTGGGTTGATGGAGTCTAATGGAAATAAACTTCTCGGTATGGTTTCTTTGGTAATAGGAAAATTGCAGAGCAAGATAATTAAACACAGAACAACATTGAAGCTGAAATAGGATGAAATGAAGTCAAGAAATGAAAGGCAATCAAGAATCTTTCATTATATTAACAGAGGGAAATTGTGTAAACATTATCAGGGAGCAATTAAGAATTCCTTGATGATATTTAGTGTGGAAGAACCAGGGAGACAAGAGCAGTTAAGAATTCTTTCATATGCTAGTCCTGTGGAAAACATAAAAAACTACAGGAATTGAACACAAAGTACAACAAAGTAAATTCTGGGTTATCCTTTTTTCTGTAACTTAGGACATGATTTTCATACGATAAATAAAACACAAATACAGTAACTCAAGAGTAAAGAAAATTTATTGATCCATGTATTAACACAAGAATTCTGCAATACATCCTTCTGCCATCAATTCCACAACCAGCAAATTCACCAACACAAGATTCTAGCAATTTTATTTCAGAAGAGTTCTCAAAATTTACAGATCAGGTCCAGAATGATATTCATCAGCCAACACTAATACATCTCTTCAGAAAGTATTTATAAGAAGTTTACAAAATATCTTGTAGGAAAATATCAAGAAATGAATTTATCCATCTACTCTGGCAAGGGCAATAACTGATGTGGAAAACCACGCAACAATAAATGAGGAAATAACTATGCTGTACTGGCTGCTTTAGGTTTCCTGTTATTGCTGACTTTTTGGCTCTGATAGTTGGTCGATGGTTTCTTCCCTGATTTGCATTCCTGATGTGCTGTCATTTGCCACCTGTGCCCGAGTTTGTTTCGCTTTTTTGCGCGAATTCCCTCCTTGGTTGATTTGATTTTCTGATAGGAGACCCTTATATTACCACTTACATGTAATGCAGATAGTTTACAAAAAGGGAGAACCAAACTACCTTGGTAAGGCCTCCAACATGCTCTGCCACCATTGATCTGTTGGTAATTGATGCTTTCTCAATTTAATCAATGTCTCATCAGCTTCAGTGTACCTGTAATAATTTGGCTGGAAATCAAAAAGATGTGCTACCTCATGCTCAATAGAAAACAAACTTTCCAGTTTATCATATAAACTTTGTCCAGAAGGAGGCATTGTTTCTTCTGAGTTGCTTGATGATGCTGTAATGTGATTTTGCACATAGGTATTTAGCCTATGAGCATATTATTCCTGTTTTAACAGCCTCCCATTGCTAGTGACTAGGCTAGGTAAACCTTTGCTCTGTAATATTGAAAATTTATGTCTGAAGGCATCTATCTCTATCTGCATTTCCTGACATTTTATTTCTACAGTTTGAACAAAATTCCTCATAGTTAGCACCTTCTTGACTCTCAAAATAGTCTCTGTCCTGTTATGAATGTCTAGAGATGCTAATTGTTCACTGGTATGAGTGTTCAAAAAATGAATCATTTGATTGGCTTGCTCAGGCTTATTTGCCAATAATACTCTGGCCTTTTGAGTTTCATATTGAGCTACCCCTATCAATTCTATCTGGTCAAAATAGTTTGTATTGTTGTCCATTGATCAGTAATAGATTGGCCAATCTTATCCCATAAAATGATCTTGATTTCTGTCAGAGTTCTATGAAGAGTGAGGTCCTTCTCCAAGGCTTTTATCTTATTCTCTGGGGCCTTCACTTCCCTTGTCTTCTCAGCTACAGTCATTTTTGTTTTGTCATAACTAACCTCAATTTTGGCTAGTTTTTCCTTGGTTTCCTTTAAAAATTCCATTTGGATCTCCAAAGCCTTTATTTCTTTCATCATCTCTTCCATGCTCAGGCTGGCCTCTTGTATTATTGTTTTTGTAGTTGCTGCTGAAGTCGAGGTACCTACTGTTGATGCTGGATCAATGGGAGGCGCTGTTATGGTGACTGTTGGAGGAGGAGCTGTGAAACATGGAGCTGTTTGAGCTGGCTGAGAGGCCAACTCCTCCTGTTTTCCTTGTAGAGCTGCTTCCAAGGCTTTCTCTGTTTCGAGCAATCTTTGGTTCATCCTCATCAATAAACTGACCACATCCTCCTCTTCTTTTTGTTGTGCCACCTCTGTGGTCTGAGGGTGTATTGTAGCTAGCTGCTTAAGTTGTCTTCTCAAGGCTGCTATGTCTTCCTCCTTCTTTCTTATTAAGGCCTGTGCGCCTTTGGGATCCTTCGGATCATGTCCCAATTCTATGATAATCTCTTCCAAGGATTTTTATTCTATTATCCTTGGCTAATGAGGAGGCTTTTTCCAGCTCTAATTGGGCAGAAGTGTTATACAATGAGTTTTGTAGTTTATGAGCCATTAGCACTTTGTCTGCCAAGGTGGAGTATACCATTTCTCCAGCCTATTTGTGTAACTCAATCTGGTCTATTGGGTGGATGTCTTTAGCCAGAACTTCCAGATTGGTCCTGATGTAATCAGTAGCTGACTGTGGCTGTTGTATGGTGGGCCTGAAGTGACTAAGGGTCATCTTCTTTGCTTGAATATCATAGGCTTCCATTAGTCTTTGTTGATTGGTGGGAGCCATTCTTAACAATTAGTTATATAGCTAAAACCTCACTGGTTCATTTCTAGCCTTGATTTTTGTGAATGCTCTCTTGATATCAGAGCCTTGCTTGCTTTGTTGCTTGGTGGATGTAACCTCCACACCAGGCTGTCTCTCTTGCTCCTGCTGAAATGAGCTAGTTGATGTTTCCAAAAATGGAGGGATCTGTTGTTCAGAAGTTCCCTCACCCCTAAGGTTGCCTATTGTTTCTTCTGTGAACTCTTCCTCAGAGTAGGGGTTTAGCCTTTGTCTCTTCTCACCTTGCTGATCTGTAGATGCCCCTGTGGGTGTCTCTTTTGGTCTGTCCCTTTTTTTGGCTCTTTCCTCATTATGAGGGGTTTGTAGCACAGGGATCTCGGCTGCCTTTACTTGCGTTGAAGGGCCTTGTTCTCGACCCTTTTCCTGGATTGTAGATGGCTATTCTACCATTGTATTTTTCTACTCTAAATGTTGTACTTCTTTGTCTTTCCCTGCAAGTGGAGTGGTTTCTTGAGCAAGCTGTTGTGAAGGTGTAGCAGCTGATGTGCTCGCTCCAATATGTTGAGCCCATGTGAAAGGGACCTGTGCAAAATAATCCAGGTCAATTCTCTTCTCATAGTCTTTCATTTCTTTTTCTAATCTTTCTTCTTTAGTAATATATTCAACTAGTGTGCCCTCTACCCATTCCTATTGATTAGCATATTTTTCAATTTGAGGGATTGGCTAGTGCACATATCCTGAAAGCTTGTTTTTGACTCTTCTAAAGCTTATGAAATGTTCAGGGTCAAATGGTGCCAAATAAAAGCTTTGTTTCAGCATAAGTTCATCTCTTAGCATCTTGTCTGCATCATTCCAGGCTTCTTCCCTCTTATTGAAGACAAAAGGTCCCAATTGATGTCTTATCTTTAGCTGTGCCTTTTTGTTTTTGCCATGGAAATGAGTCAAATCTGCACTACTAAATTGCCTGAAATATTCCAAGGCAAAGAGTCTCATGGGGACATATTTTGGCAGCTTGTAGGGGGATAATTCACAACCATAAATCCTTATCACTGTATGGTTTTGGTAGAAATACCAGTCAACAATGCTGTAGCCCCTTGAAAGATGTAAAATTCTCTGCATTTCAGTAGTGAGCCTGCCAGGAGGAGTCATCATCAACAAGCAAGTGGCTGGGTAAATTAACATGTCAATGAACTCACAATATGTATAAGGTGAGAGGTGAACTTCATGGAAAACTGAGGTCCAGAAAATGACAAATATCCTCTCTCCTTTGGAGTCTATTTTCTTAAGAGGAACTTGGAAACTATCAGGATGATAGTATAGTAGCAGATGATATATGTAGGATGTATACTTGAACACTCTTTATCTCTCCAAAATCCTAAATTGCTCATGGATTTTATTTGCTATGAAGGTGGCATAGTCATACATGATAGCAGGGGGCTGTCCTGGAGTGAAAATGGACATCAATACAAACAGAGTTTCATCAACAAAATCACTGGTTTTGCATCCTAGAATGTAGGATATCATGTCTATTAGGATTTTCCATGTCTCATTGAATGAGACTTGATGATAAGGTGGAGGGTGATCACGCTAGCACTGTGGTAGCATAAACAACTGACCTAGCCTTGTTATTTCTAAGCTAGGCAGCTTTGCACCTTGATCAAGCAGGAGTTTCATGGTGAGAGGAACCAGAGGCCGAGTTGGCTCAAAGTTCAACATCTCATTTATGGACTGAGGAGTAATATAGAACAGTACAGATCCAGATGGAGTGAGGATTGCTCTTTGTGTAGGATCATAGTTTGCACAGCATAAATGAATGAAATCAGGCAGCACATTGACTGAAGGGAGGTAGTAGATAGGCATGTTGGATTCCCAGATTCTCAGGACATTAGTGTTGTTTCTGTGGCTATTTCTAAATTGTCAAAAGGTTTGTAGGTGAGAATTGAGACCCATCATGTCCTTGATCTAGAAGTCCCTATCTGCCAGAGGTAACCATTCCAAGTCCTTATGTGGTGCATTCAAGGGTGCAATGTTGAGAGCCACTGGAGCTTCCATGCTTCAATTATTTGTGTTTTGAATGGAATGTAGACTTATGCAACAATAGAAAATAGAACTCTCGCTCTAAGACTTTTGTCAGGATATTGCAGACTGAGTTTTATCTTGTAGTCACCTCACTGGATAGCATTCATGGTAGAAAAGGCGAATTATGCAGAGTGTATTGGGGAAGCTGGATAAAACAGTGAAAATGGCCTCCTTTTGCAGGTGATTTGACAAATTAATTCATTATTTGGACATTTCTTGTATTCTTTTTGTAGAGGAAGGTTACAGATAAGTGGCTTGGAAAGAAATTTGGCAAATTCTTTCTTTTATCAACTCACTGTGATTTTACCTGGGGTTGTAGACGGACTTTGTTGGATTTGTGAGTGGAACTTCAGAGACAATGAGCTTGAATTTCATATTGACGGGCGAGTTTGCAGAGGGAACGACAGTTGACAGGGTTACTATCGAACCAAAGGGTACAGTGGTGATTGCAGTGCAGAGATACAAAGGCAGCACTATGATTTTGGGTAGAATTCTAGTCGTCTAGACGATTTTCACATAAAAATTTGGAAAAACAGGGTTTACGAGTGAATTCTAGGTAAATACCTGTTATATGGATGTCTAGTGTGAATTGCAGTTGTAGACTGAGCGGAGGAGGCCGGGTTTGCAGAGTGGATTTGCCTAGGTGGCAGACTGTAACTTTGTTGTTGAAATGGATGTAATTCTCATGCACAAGACGCGCAAGTCAACCAAACAGAAATAAATGAAAACCATTGATTTCACGAGTTTTTATCAAAATTTGGACTTTTTCGAACTTTTGGCACTTTTTCGTGATGAATTCAACATGACGTAGATTTTTTCCAGTAGCGGAGTACAAAAGGTGACGTGGTCACTGACACGGAGGATGACATGGCAGACACGGCAGATGAACAGTAGCACAGGTGATGGCGTGGTGCTGACGGGATGGTGATGCGGGGGCAGTAGGACAAATGGCGGTTTATGGTTTCCATCGGTCCGCCTTTGGTACGGGGGAGGTTTATGTCAGAGCGGGCCTGATGTAATGAAAACACGACAAGTGTCCCTGGGTATGGTAGGAATATCGTCGTCCATTGGGTACTAACGACTGGACATCGAGGCGCCTCCGATATTGATGAGGGCCGTTGGATCTGGAGAGCGCGATCCAACGGTGGATGGGAAGGTAAGGTGTCGGAGGATTATGAAAGGAGCGCACGTCATATTTCAATGTTTTTATAAAGTTTAGAGGGTTAAAAACTTTGGGTTATCAGGAAATACGGACATGGTTTTTTTTTTTTTAAACCAAACGTTAATTTAAACCCATTTTAATGCACAGCGGATATGGTTATTTGTTTGACCAAAGGTCTAACAAATCCCGGTGGGACACGTGGTGGGTTATCATTGGCCCCAGGTGGACCAATGGCTCCCAAGAAATTTTTAAACATAGCCATATTAGGCGGGGGCGAGATATATATAATGTTTTTTGGGTTTTTTCTTTTTATATATAGTAGGGGTAGGAAGACTTTATATAGGAGTCATATACTAAAGTTAGGATGTTAATATGACAAATTATAGGGAAATGCTAAGTTTATAAGGCAAAACTTAGAATTTTTAGGAAATGAAAGGGAAATGGGATAATTATGTTTACACAAGAAATGTGGCTTGTCTTGACCAAGTAAACAAAACGTTTCACTTAGTAATTCTCAAAAATGAAATAGATTAGGACCATTGATCAAATCTCAACATCCCTAGGGGATGTTAGTGAAGGTTCCGGGGGAAATGAGAGGGGAAGTCAGTCATGCTCCACTAAATTGTAGCCACTTTGCCATGATGCTTGTGATACTCATTAAAACTAAACATCACTCTGCTTCTGCAACCTCAAAATTATCTGCCTACCTAACCTAAAACACCTAACATTTTTTCTTCCTTTTATTGAGTGCATTTGAACTAGCAAACCCTACTTTTCCTCTTTTCTTTTGACTGCCCTCCTATCTAAATCTATCCTTATTTCTACCAAGGGCTCAGATTGAGCAGTTGGGCCCTTTAATTCTCTATCTCATCTAGTGATCTTCCAAGCTTGAATTGTTTGAGCAGATCTTATTCTCTATTCTAAAACAAGAAATTTAAACATGATATAGCCAGGGTTACACTGTCTGGCTATTCATCCATTGTGAGAAAGTCAGTGATTGCACTTTCTGAACTTGCTATACAACATGTAGTACAATAGTAGCATTTTAACAAGCCACTTCCCCGGTCTTTCTCTGGGATTCCTTTCCTTTCCCCTTATCTTGAATTTTGATTTATGGATAATATGGAACCTTTGCAACATGGAAAGGATGATCATATTTGGTATTTCCACAGTCAATCATGAAAAATGACACCTATTGGTATAGGAACCTAACAGTACACACTGGGCAAAAGTTTATAGTGTATTTTTATAAGGGGTGCGACGCACCAAGGCAGCGCGGCACACCTACGAAGTGGTGTGGCACGTAGGTCTCTAAAGCCCGAAATCGTTCACATCTTCCTCCAAAGGCTCTCAAATTGTAAACTCCTCATCTTACAAGAAAGATGACACCCCCTCATGGCCAATGAATGATTTTGTCTTAGTGTTTATGGTGATTCAATAGGGAAATATTGAAACCCTAGCTCCTTGCATTGCTTGTTCAAAAAACACTACCTAGGGTTTACAAATTGCATTTTTTCTTCTAAATTCCACCTCTACCATTTTTACTCCTTCACTCCCTCACTTCATTCTCTCCCTCCCTTTTCATTCATATTTACCTATTCCCTATTCCCCATATCCCTAAAACTACTAACCCTAATCCCTACTTTCACTTATCCCAAACCCTAATTACTATCCCTAAACCCTAACTATCATTCCCTAAACCCCTTCATTCCCCAAAAACCCTACGAGCAACATTCCCAACCCCTCATAGATAGTCCCCTCATAGTCCCTCATCAATTCATATCTTTAGCAGCAAGATCATATTGTCACTCTAAAATCTCTTCATACTCATCTAAGAAAACTCAAGCATTAGCAAACATGGAGTCAAATTCTTCTTATGACAAAAATGAGGAAACAGTCAGTGACTCTTCCGGAGAAATTCATGCACCAAGGAGACCTCACAAGAGTGGAAAACATAACCAGGAGGAGCCTACTTCACTTGCCAAGTTGTTGGCTTGTCCTCTTGCTATCACATGCTTCCAACATCAATTTTGTTACCAATTTTGTGAGATGGTGGAAAGAGTCAAATACCATCATGAGCTTGCCAGACTATTTGTACTCCATCTTCACAATGGCCAAGTCAATTTGGAAGGTGTGACATTTACCTTAACACCTGAGACTATATCTCAAGCAACCAGTATTGCAAATGTAGGTGAGTAGTGGAATAAGGGGCAACTGGTAGACAGGGAACATTATGAGCCTTATATCAAGGTTGGTTTTCAGAGGTAGATTAGTAGAGTTTTCCCTTTCAGGTACCTTCAAGAAACATATGCTCCCTTGATGAAAATCATAATTAAATATTTCATCTGTAAGGGCAAATTTTCTCGCGTGTATGCCTACCACATCATATTATTGATGCACTTCACTAGGGTGAGAATGATGAACCTCCCCTATTTTATTTGCTAGAATATTGAGAAGATGACCACCTTGGTTCAAAGGAAGCCTTCTCATCAGCAATATAACAACATCTATCACTTTTCACTAATCAAAATTGTGGTTTTGCATCAGCTTAGTCTACTGAATGTTTCATGGGAGGATTTCATTGCACATGAGGTCTTTACAGGTCCACAAGTTCCCCCATCCATTTTTCATAAGGCAAGAGAGCCTTCACATTAGCAAGAGGTGCATGAGACACAAACCACTAGTGTGCCAGTGTTTGTTACATACCAAAAGGTCACGAGGAGATTGTTTGCAGTAGCAAAACAAGTACTGTCTCAACCCAGGGTGGAAGGCATCTCATTTCCTTCACCAACAAAGAAGGTACAGGATAAGGTTAAGCAGCCATTACATGATGAGGGGCCTTCAGAAGTCTAATAGAGAGAGTTCATTCTCATTCAGGATGATGACACTGATTTGGGCTCCCAAAGCTTAAAGCTCAAGGAGTCATTCGGGAACAGCAAGCTGACATTCATGACTTGTCTCTCAACCTAGAAAGAGCTAAGTGGATAATCAACTATCTGGAGCAAAGGAACAAATAGTTAGAGGATCAGAAAACCATCATGGAGCTTGAAAACATAAGAGAAAACCGGCAAGCTGCCAAGAGGAGGAAAGTCAAGTAGCACCACCTGAACAAGAAATTGATGCTGATCGTGAATCTTGGCTTGAGAGGGTAAATATGCACCTAGAAAAGATGCTAGAGAAGGCCAACAGAGAGAAAAATATACTGAGGCACATGGCATACCACTACTTGGTGAGAAACAAGGTGTGCAAAGCAAGAATCAAGATTTTGAAGGCCAAGTTGAAGAAAGAATCGAGGAAGAGAAAAGAGCAAGATAGACTCCAGATCTTGGCTAAGGATTCCTTAGCCCAACATAGCACTTGATGCCCAAATTTCAAGAAATTTGGGATACTTTTTGCAAATTTTGAATTTTTTGCGTAAAAAACATGTTTTTCTGCCTGGTGCGCCATGCCACCTGACGCGCGCTTTTGCTAGGGACCTCCTTTTGAAAAAAAATCAGCATTTTTGAATTCCTCATGGAAAAATATGAATTCCCTCACATGGCCAAGAAATTTTGAAAAGTTTTGAGCTTCCAAAAGGGTCAAAAACACCCCAAAAATGACCTTTCTGCCCCTTTTTGGCCACACAGGAAGCAGTGTTGGGAGAACTCATTTTTGGAGTGGCAAATGGAGACTAAATTTACCAATTTCACTTGTTCTGGATAGTAGACCGGTATACCTTTCCAACAAGTGCACGTGGAGAAAATTTGGTGCACGGGAATGCCTCCAAATCAGATCCAAAGTAGCACAGTGCATAGGGACGGGAGCGCAACACATAGGATAAACTTTTGTCATTTTGGTCAAAAAATTATGTTTTTTCGCCTAGTTTCTTCTCAGTTTGACTTTTCTCTTTCTAATAGTCAAACTCATGATGTAATTTGATGTGACTTTATGGGTTTTGATGTAAATATGTTAAATTTTCACTCATAGAGGTAGATTCATCCATGAAAAGGTAGTTTGAAACTGAATGAATCAGTTTCCTAGTTTTTAGAGGCAAGCTGTTCCACTGCCTACATTTTAGTTCTCAGTTTAGATCTTGTTGAAACAACTCCTAAACTTATGAGCTCAACACCTAAAGGTTAGGATGAGTTGTTTGTTACCTATATCTAGTAGTTTTTCAGTCATTGGCAAAGGTTGGACTTTTGTGAAAGCTTTGAGCAGCATTGTACATTCATCTCTGCAATTTGGCGAAGGAATAGACTATGGTTTGCAGCACTTTATGGGGTTCTTGTGGAAACTTGATTTGGTATTGCTTTTCCTTCTATAATTATAAGTTTACATGTGTTTACATATGCCGTAATCATTCTCTCAGTTCATCTTAACTAAATGAAACAAGGATACAGGTAGAATTCATTGAATTGCAGTGCTCTACCTAAGGTTTTGTTTAGTTATTTATGTTTTCAGTTGTTTGAAGAGGACCCCTGAGACTTTCATGCCCTATTCAACTCCTCACTAGTATAAAAGCTCTCCATCTCACTCAATTTGAAGTACTAATTCATTTTCCTACCTTTCCCCATAAAGATCTATGAAAAACCGAGCCCATTCCCCGGATCCAAATATTCCTTTCACATTTGAGCCAACAAAACATCATCAAATTCAATCAAACTCTTCTGAACACATACCTAGCCTAACATTAGTCTTTAAATTAGTCATATCAAGCCTCATTGATCATATTTTACTGATATTGATAAGGAGAGAGCCCTCTCCCGACCTGGTAGGGCTAGCTACCAGGTTGAGCTTCGTTTGATGTTACCCTAGATCCTACCTTTCTCAGCTTGAGGTAGATTTAGGCACTAACATAGTGGCGACCATACTGGGGAATATCAAATTATTTGTTTTTTAGTGTTATTTGTTTTATAAACTATAGACGGACCCTGAAGTTATGCTAGGTAGCATTCGAACTGCACATTTCTTTGCGAGTGCATAAGTAGACAAAAGTTGCTTCAGTCAATCTCTGGTCTAGTCTTATAAGCAGAACATCTGACTTGCAAATTGCCCCAGTACATCAGATAATTCTAGACTTTTGGATGATGAGTTTAGAATTTGATAGGCTGAATAAGTTAATGTCCATTTGATTTTTGGGAATAATTCAACACACTGGCTTCCAGAAGATACACCAAAGCAAATTCTAATCCTAATCCACCTCCTGTGTATGAAAACCCAAATCTTATTCCAAGAATTCTTGGCCAAGAAAGTTCTGTGATTCTTGTGTTTAAATCTCATTCATGCCCGGTTGTTTTTGAATATCTTGAACATCTTGAGTTTGACGAACATTTTGATCTATTGTTGTTTGAAACTAAGTCTGAAAGTGTTGTTGGTTCTACTGTCTTAAATCCGGAGTTTGTTAAAGAGCTTGAAACTAAAAAGGCCAATAGATCAATTGATGATTATATCTTGGATATTCAAACTTCCATTGTGGCTACAAACATTCCTGAATTCTTAGAGCCCGCATCTACAACTCTTGGGTCATCTGCTACTGCATCTAGTTTAGAAATTCCTACTGAGACTCTTTTTATTCCCACCATTCCCGTGTAGCCTTCCATCTCTGATCAGAAATCTACAGTGTTGTCACCTCCTTCCACTCCTTCTACACCTCAAACATCAAAAATTTCTTCACCCCCTTCACCACCTCATACACTGGCCACATGAGTTGCTCCAACTCCTCCTACATCCCCAAGGCTAGTTATAAATCCACCTCGAGCAATGGCTGCTAGATATGCACCCCTTGTGTTTCTTCAAAACTTGGATTCCATGCCCGCTGACTACCAAAGCAAAATCCCATTGTTTGATGGCACTCCTCAAAGTATCACAGCTCAGCAACATGTGGATAGGATGACAGATTTCTTTGACCTTCATGGGATTGATGCTGAAAATGTGACTATGAGACTATTTGTGCAAACGTTTTGAGGTGAAGTGTGGAAGTGGTTCAGATCTTTGCCGACTGCAAGTATCACTACATTGGCTAATCTTCAGAGACAATTCTTGGATCACTAGGAAGTAAAGAAAAACCCTCTTCAGATCCTTTCTGAATATGAGAACATCAAGAGGAATGTTGGTGAGAGTGTCCAAGATTATTGTATTAGATTTAATTATGTTTACACTACAATTCTTGCCAATATAATGCCACCAATGGGGTTGGCATTGGTTAAACTTCTTGATGGCTTCGATCCTGATATGGCCTATCAATTGAGAGAAAGAGATCCACACACATTGGAAGACATGCAAAAAATTGCAGTCAGCGTTGAGGCAAATCTACTTGCCAAGAGAGCTAGGACAAAGGCTGAAAAGAAGGTAACCATAAAGGAAGAAGCTTCCACTTCAGATCAAGTGCTCCATAAGATTGAGAAGATGTTTGATAGATTAACCATTGATAAGCCTAAGGCACAAGTCAGAAATCCAAACTTCCATGGTCAACAACAACCACAATTCAGAATCAAGCAATGAGAACAAAGAGCACAAGACCAAGCAACACAGCAGCAGGTGAAGACACTCTTACAGCAGAATTTTGTACATGGTCTGGAATCAGATGATGAGGAGAACATAATTGGAGAGGAGAATCATTTCTTTACCCCTGATATTTATATGGTTTTATGCTGGTTATAATGATGCATATATGACTGGCTCATGTCATGGTTATTTCATGTATTTACTTGTAATTATTAAATGGATGGATGCAAGACCTAATTGATGATATAACAGTTCAATGGAAAAGGTGGTGATTCTTCTGGTTATGTTTCATAAGTTCTTTCATTCGTTTATGCTATGTCTTGTATCCTAGACCTATACGTTGCATTGATGCCAAGTGTTTGAGAGAATGTCAGTCCTGGTTCAGGATGCTTAGGCCTCGTCTTTAGGTTAAATTTTGATTTGTTTATATTGTCATCATGTCTTTGATGGATTATGAAGGTTATAACAAGTTCTATCCAAAGGCCAGGATTTTTGGCTAGAAAAGTGGCTCAAATCCTGGGGACACGGGCACAGGTCTTCTGAAAAGAATCTAGGGACGCTCACACATAGGCCTGTGAGAGCGACTTTGGCTTCTGGATGTTGTCTTGCCTATAACATGAGAGTGACGAGGGGTTATGATCTAGGTAGATATTGGTGGACACCTGCCTAATCAACTTGGACCCAAAAATTGTCTCTTTCAGTTTTTCAATTTCCTTAATTGTAGCACAATTTATTATTTTTGGCATTTTTCCAAGTCCTAAATGTTTCGAGCTATTTTGATGCCCTAAACTGCATTTTAAGGGGAAATCGAGAGAATGGCCTTCTCTTCAAGATATTTTCATATCGAAACGAGGTATTATGATAGCCAAACGAAAATGGTATGCCAAAGTTACAACCCCGAAAAGTTGATGCACCAATTTACCCAAACAGGGCCCACAGTTTCGGCGATTCATCTCCTAAGGTTAGGTTTTTGGATGTTTAGGGCTTTCCATTATTTCTCAATAATAAATGGACCTTTGAGCCTCATTGTAACGGAGTTGAGAGGCATGTATCTGCAACATCTCTTCTTAGAGATAAGGTACCATTGCCCGAGCTAGTTCATTTTTATTTTTTTATGTAAGCATATTTCAGCTCTTTGATCTTAATGAAATGATGTTTTATTTCTGCTGCATCTCTATGTATATGGGTATTTCTGTATTTTTTTTCAATCCTATATAAGTACGGATCAGTGGGATTAAATTGATCTTCTCTTTCTTTGTTTTTCTTTGTATGTCCCCAACGACGTTAGGGTATATGGAGTTAGGGCTCAATCTAGTTGAACCTTTGCAAGAGCAGGCTCACAAAACCCAACGACCTCCCATGGCGAAAGGAAAGAAAGGTGAGGGTCAATATATCCTTTCAAAATACTACTCGAGGAAGCCCTCAAGTGATAGAGGAATGCAATGATGGATAACTTTGCCCAGATCCTTCGACCACTATCCACAGGTGACACATCCTCATCCAAAAGCCACTATGGAGACACCACTCCTTTTAATGTATAAGTTTACTTTGATATTCTCATATTTGAGGGCCAGATAAATGCAGATGTCATAGATAAATGTTAAATCTATTGGAAGGGTATTTTTCAGTTCATGACTTTTCCAATCAGGGAAAAAATTACTTTTGCACTTCTAAAATTCACCCCACACGTCAGGGATTGGTGGGAAACCTACTGTGAACAAAAGGAGGAGAGGGAATCCTCACCATTTTTAGCCGCACCCACATAGAATTCTTTCTAAGATGCAATCAAGAACACTATTAACTTGTCAGGAGCTATGAAGATAAATACATAAAGTGGACCACACTATTATAGGGAAGGCACCAAGACATGTCAGATCTTACAAATGTTTTCCATACCCTTCACAAGAAGCTGGGTATCAAGGATTATAAGTGGCATTTAATACTCAAGAACCGTGCTTGTCAGCGAAGGTACATCTAGGATGAGATGGATTTCTTAGACATCACCTCGTTTGGAACGGCGTACCAATATGCTGTCAAGATTCAATAGAAGTTTAAAGAGAAGAATCAAGACTTTGGATCTGCAAATCCAGAGCAAGGAAACGATGCCCCCAAATGACAGAGGAAAAGACAAAGCCAAGGCAGTGTGACCTACGACAACCCACTGAATCCACAAGAAAAGAACAACACCACGAAGACAAAGAAGGACACGGGAAAATGGTGTGAGTTCCATAAGAGATCCACTCACAACATGAGTGAGTGTCAGTCTAAGAAATCACGGTGGCCAAGCTAAAGGCTTCTGAATCAGACACATATTCTGACTCTGAGTTGGAACCTGACAAGAGGAACTACAAAGGGAAGCAGATCATTGATGTGGAGGCTAGTGCCACTGTGGCTACCACTAAGATCAAGAAGAATGAACCTGAAGATCCAGACGAGGGGGAGCACCTCTTCTACTCATAAATGTGGGTGAAGGGTTCTCCATTGTAGTTTCTTTTTGAAAGTGGGAGCCAAAAGAACCTCATTTCAGAAGAGGTCATGAAGTAGCTAGGCCTATTGACTACAACACATCCCTAGCCATACACCATCTAGTAGCTTCAAAAAGGACGAGATCTCTACATCAACCAGCAATGTCACCTTCCCTACAACATCAAGCCATTCATGGATTAGGTATTGTATGATGTTGCCCTTCTTTAAGTTTGTGATGTATTATCAGGACAACCATAGTTATGGAAGTGACATGTTGTATATGAGTCTAGACCTTGCTCAATGATTATTAGTTTGGGCGATAAGTTTTACAGGATACCAGAGGTAGCCACACCTACCACCATCTCTTTGATCACTGGAAATTAATGCACTAAGATCATTTTTGACACCGGGAAATTTTTTTTCCTTATGATTCTCCCTCAAGGCAAGAAGAAGGTTGTGGCCACAGTTCGAGACAAGGATCCTTTACATGGCAGTAGCAGATGGACAAGGTCTTGGAGGAGTACAGACACATTTTTTCCTCACCTACAGGGGCACCTTTTCACTGTTGGGTCCAGCACTCCATCGATATAACCCTGGGCACGCTGCTACCCAATGGACCTATCTATCAACACTATGTTCTAGAGAATGATGAGATCAAGAGGAAAACTCAGGATTTGTTGTATAATTGGCACATCACGCCAAGCTCATCACCTTGTGGGAGCCTGATTATACTGTTACAAAAGAAGAATGTGACTTGGAGACTTTGTATTAACTATTGAGCACTGAAAAAGAACATTGTCCGAAATAGGTACCCAATCCCAAGGATTTATTACTTTCTAAATCATCTCAAGGGTGCCAAATATTTCGACAAGATTAACTTTAAGTGAACTTATCATCATGTTCCTATCAAACCCTCCGATGTGTGGAAGAATGCCTTCAAATCCAAGGAGGGCCTTTTCGAATGGTTGGTCATGCCTTTTAGGTTGACAAATGCTCCCGCAAAATTCATGAGATTGATGGATGACATCTTGCGACCCTTCACCAATGCATTTTTGGTGGTGTATTTGGATGAAATTTTGATATTCAACTAGAGCTAGGAAGAGCACCTCCACCATATTCAACATCTCCTTCAAACCCAGTGACAACACAAGATGTGTGTGAATTTCGAGAAACACACTTTTGGCGTGACCTAGGTTAAATTTATGGGGTACATCATTGATGAGAAGGGGGTGCATGTGAACCTAGCCGAGATATAAGCCATTTGTATTGGCCAACCCCAACCACTCTAACAGAGCTCTGCAACTTTTTGGGTCTTGCCAATTTTTATTGCAGGTTTGTGTTGGGGTTCTCTCATATCACTTGGACTTTAATTCAAGTCACCAAGGGTGGATCGAAAGAAAATTTCTTCTGGTCTAAATCCCAACAGAAGGAATTTGTCGAGTTGAAGCATTTCCTTTTCTCTACATGAGTTCTCACATTACAAGACCTATAAAAACTATTTGAGATTGAGATAGATGCCTTCACCTATACTATTGGTGTGGTTCTTACTCAGAATGGGCATCTAGTGGCATATCATAGTGAGACACTTTCATACATAGTCCAAAAGTATCCCACTTATGAGAAAGAGATGTATTCCATTATGCAAGCCTCCCGACAATGAAATCATTACATTCTGGGGAAGGAAATGGTCATCGACACAAAACACCAACCCCTGAAGTTCATATAGACACAAGGGAAGTTGCAAAATGATTTCCATCAGAAATGGTCCACATACCTACAATAGTTACATTTGAAAATTTACTATAATAAGGGAAGCACCAACAATGTTGTAGACAGCCTCAACTGACCATCGGTCATGGCGTTGACCACTTTACTTGATTGTTGTGGGTACAAGGCTACAGGGTGGCTGCATCTTTACAAGAGCAATCTATAATTCAGAAGCACATACCAAACACTCCTGGAAGGTAAGAAGGTTCCCAATTTCGACCTCCAAGATGCACTGTTATGCCACTTGGACACATATGTTTTCCCTCAAGCAAGCGTGCCAAGATGATTTAGGGGGTGCACTACATTCAGGTAGTTAGAAATTTCGAGTTAGAGAAAATAGTGGTAGTACTGCAGAAGTATTTTTATTAGCTAAACCTTCTATAGGATGTTGGGAAGTACATCAGATCCTACACTACCTGATCCATTGCAAAACTGACCATCAAGAAGAAAGGCCTATATACTCCTTTGCCTACTCCTAGTCAACCTTGGGAATCCATCTCCATGGATCACATGTGAGGCCTTCCTTCTACTAAGCATGGAAATGACTATGTTTTTGTGGTCGCTGACAGATTCTCTAAGATGGCCATTCTGGCAGCTTGCAAGAAGAATATCACAACAAAAACCATTGCTAAACTCTTCTTTGAATGAGTGTGGGTACATTTTGGGATCCAAAAATCCATTATCTCAGATCAGGACAACAGGTTCCTAAGTACATTTTGGTCAAGTCTTTGGTCAATGTTGGATACCAACATCACTAAGTCCACGATTTTCCACCCCCAAACTGATGGCCAAACAAAGATCATCAACAGGATGGTCATACACATTCTATGTATGTACAACTCGAAGCATCCACACACATGAGATGAAAGCCTCCCCTATGTCCAACACAACTACAACAGATCTCTCCATAGCTCAACTAGCCACACCCCCTTTCAAGTGAGGTTGGGATTCCAGCCACTATGTCCCATTGACATGGCCATATCATTTGCAACTACTTAGGCAGATTCAACTCATGTCCAATCTGACAGGGCTAACAACTCCATTGAGCACATTCAACACATTCAGCATATCCACTAGGAGGTCCATGACATATTGGACAAAGGAAATGCTAAGTACAAGCAGTGTCATGATCAACATCAAGTGCCACACAACTTCTAGGCGGGCGACAAAGTTTTGTTACATCTGTAGAAGGAGTGACTCACTGGGCCCCATCACAAAATTTGCCCACTCTGATATGGGCCTTACACCATTACTAAGGCTATAGGGGATAGTGATTTTGAGCTCAGCACCCCACCATTCCTTGGATTGCACCCAATGTTCAATGTGGATTGCCTTCAACCATACTTTCCACCATTATTGGACACATCTGACATTGCAAAACAACTCACACCAACATAGTTACTACATGGAACAGGCCACAACTAATCAGATCATGGACACATAGAATAAGAACACTCAGTAGCAGAAGTTCCAACTCTATCAGGTTGTCAAAGCTAGCCAACTCCTACACCAAGGCAAGTGGCTCACTAGGGACCAAATTCAACAGAAGTTTCCCCATCTCATGGAGGCACTCAACGCAATGGGGACCATTTCTTCCTAAGGGGGGAGGACTAATCCAGTTCAATATTGGTGGAGACACACTTATTCTACGTAGACATCCAACACTGTCTCTTTTAGTTTTTCAATTTCCTTAATTGTAGTGAAATTTACTAGTTTTGGCAGTTTTTGGAGTCCTAAATTGCCGAAGTTGTTTTGAGGCCCTAATGGAGTTTTTAGGGAAAACAGAGAGACCGAAAAAGTCTCATACATGTTGCCTAATATTTTTTTGCCTTCTATTTTATATATTTGAATTTAGGTATTACAGTAGCCAAACAGAGATCGTATGCTAAAGTTACGACCCCGGGAAGTTGGTGTACCAATTTACCCAAACACACAATTTTGGTGCTTCATCTCCTAGGGTTAGGATTTTGGATTTCTAGAGTTTCCCATTGTTTCTCAATAATAAATAGGCCTTTGAGCCTCATTATAACACAGTTTAGATATATGTAGCTTCCACATCTCTTCTCAAAGATAAGATACAATTGCCTGAGCTAGTTCATCTTTATTTATGTATGTAAGCATATTTCAGTTCTTTGATATTAATAAAATGCAGTTTTATTTCTGCTACATCTCTATGTATATTGGTACTTCTATATTTTGTTGCATACCTTCATAAGACTGGATTAGGTTAAAAGGCTTAAATCATTAGTGGGACTCAGGGACAAGATGTCTGAGTGGCTAACATGTCTTTGAAGGTGTTGTTGTTGATGTGGATGGGTTTGTTTAAGGTGTTCTATTGATTCCATTTCTTTAAGGTCACCAAGGAGGTTGAATCCCTTATAGTAGCCTCTCTCGTTGCATGTTTAACCCAGTTGGTCAGTTGCTTCGGTAGACCTGGGAGGAGGGGGTGTTACAGATTGGTATTAGAGCATGGTTGCACTCTCCTTGGGTGAATGTGTTGGTCATGCATGCATCTCAATTGTATGTGTTTCTCTTACACTTTCATTCCATCTGCTTGTTGCTTTGCATCATGCCAATCATTATTGAATTAAGGTTGTCATCACAAACTTGATGTTGATGTTGTGGAATGTGTCATCAGAAGTATATGAATGGTTATATGATTATATGCAACTTGAATACATCCTTGTATGTTAAGTTGCATTCTTATTTGTTTGATTGCATGTATCATTCTTGTAGGTTGATTACAAGAATTCATCGCTTATGCTTGAATACACGCCTTCATATGTATGTGTAGTTGATTAACAATTACTTATGCATGTTAATAGTTGGATGTGGCGATGTGTAGATTGGAGTAATGGTTGTTGTCATGCATGAGGTGATAACATGCATTCTTGATATGGACTTGCATTGATGACTGGACCCTAGCTGGAATGATGGTTATGTGTTGATGCATTTATTCAATATATGTCTATATGCTATTATGTTTATGTTATACATGTATCATGCTGATTTGATGATCTTAAAGACAAGGTATCCTCCCCAAATTATGCTAAGGTATGTTGGTTTATTGTGATCTGGTTTAGATGACATAGTATGCCTTGCAAGAAAGAGATCAAATGGATAGCAAGGTGGTAGACTACATAGAATCTCCCTATGCATCAAATGGGCAACATGGTGTGGGGAATTCTTATGACTTGGAAGACACATTGAGAAGCCTAAAGGAAGAAACAAGGAGTTCAAAGCAGAAAATGACAAAATCATGCAAGAACAAGAGAAATAAGCAGAGGTGAATGTGAGACTTTGTTGGAGTTTGTCATAATTATAGTAGGAAGGGCCACTTCGGATCATCCATGGACATGATCAAAAACATAATGGGGCATATGGGAGTAGGTCTCCTAGTAGACACGAGTCAAATAGATCTAACATCATCCAAGATGGCAGGATGTTGGACACTCAGGATAGGAGAGGTGATAGACATAGGTATTATTCTATTTCTGGTTTTGACAGGCATCATGATCATCATTGTTATCATCCTTACAGGAGGAGTGATAAGGATAATTGACGGATGAGTTTAAGAAGGAAAAGTTGCCTACCTTTGATGGAGAGATGAGGAAATCACAAGATATAGAAGCATGGTTGTTTGATATGAAGAAATTCTTTCGATTGCATGATTATTCAAAAAATATGAAAGCAAAGGTAACCACTTTCAATCTCAAAGGTAAAGAGGATATTTGGTGGGAAGATGTGAAGAATTTCAATGGTATACATAAGGATGATTTGACTTGGCATGCATTTGAAAGGCTCTTCAAGAATAAATACTTATTGGAGAGGTATTTTGATGACAGAGCTAAGAATGTTTATGAGTTGTGAATGGGTTCTATAACAGATGATGAGTATACTATCAGATTTTTGGAGTTGTTGAGGTATGTGCCTTACCTAAAGGAGGAGAGGGCCAAGGTTCATAGATTCATCTATGGATTTCTAGTAGCATACGAAGACCAAATTGAGTTTGATGAGACTATATCATTGGAGGAGGCTATCCGAAAGTTGAATCATTGTTATGAGAAGTCAAAGCGCAAAGTTGAGCCTAAGCATGACTTGAAAAAATGAGAAATCTAAAGGAAAATGGACACCAAAGATAAGAATACCTCAAGATGCAAGTGATAAATAAAATGTAGTTCCTTACAAGAGGTTCAATATATATGAGAAGGGGCATGGAGAGCAGCAAGCTAGAGGCAGTATTAGGGAACCATTGCAATGTTGGATATGTTGTAAGGATCATTGTAAGAGGGATTTTCCACAGTATCAGAGTGGTAGTAGACCCCAGATCTATAGTCCTTAGGAGCCGCATACAATTGGTGATGTTGGTCATAACATTCCTCGGATCTATGCATCTATGGATAACAGGTAGGTGGATCATCACCCATCGATCATTGAGATGGATAGTAAGCTTTGTGACCAAGTTTTTTCTATTTTGAATGATCTTGAATCTAACTTAGTTATATTAATCCTGACCTAGTGGATAAGTGTGTTTTTCCAAAATAAGTTCATCCAAAATAATGGTTGGTACAGTTGCCTACAGGTACGAAGAAGCGAGTTCACCATTAGGTAAGAGCTTATGCATTTGAGTTAAATGGTATGAATACAACAACACATTTGAATGTATTTCCATTGGGATCATATAGTATGGTTTTGGGTATGGATTGGCTATACCTTCATAGGACCAAAGTGGATTTATTCAATAAGGCCATTGAGTGTGTGGATGATAGTGGGGAAAAGAGGATTGGAAGGGGAAGAAGAAGCCTACATCAGTGAGGATGGTTACCACTATGCAGACTAGGCATAGTTGCCAAAAAGGTTATGTGATGTTTGCAGTTCACATTTATAGTGATAAAGGTAAGGAGGTTGAGGATGTAGATGTGTTAAACAGGTACCCAGGTTTGCAGCAATTTTAGGATGTATTTCCTAAGGACATTTTAAAGTTTCCACCTCACAGGGAGGTAGAATTCTCTATTTAGTTGGTGTCAGTGGGAGCTCCAGCATCAAAAGCACCTTACAGGATGAGCACGATGAGCACGCCTGAGTTGGTAGAGTTGAAGTTGCAGTTAAAGGAGACGCTTGACAAGGGATACATTAGGCCAAGTGTATTGCCTTGGGGTGCACCAATTTTGTTCGTAAAGAAGAAATATGGTACTCTTAGATTGTCCATTGATTGTAGGGATTTGAACAAGGTAATGATCAAGAACACGTACCCTTTGCCAAGGATTGATGATTTGTTTGATCAGTTGAAGGGAGAAACAATATTCTCTAAGATTGACTTGAGATCAAGATTGATCTGGATTTAAACAGGAACGCAAAAAATTACAAAGATAACCATAAACACAAAGATGCATCGGAAATAATACTTCATTTCATTAATGTAAAATACTAAAATATGCTTATAAATAGCAATGGAAATAGACCAACTAGGGCGATGGTAGCTCATCTCTGAGAATATATGTGGCGGCTACATGCCTCTGAACTGTGTTACAATGAGGCCCGAAGGCCTATTTATTATTGAGAAACAATGGAAAACCCTCAACATCCAAAAACCTAACCCTAGAAGATGAAACACCAAATTGTGGGCCCCGTTTGGGTAAATTGGTACATCAAATTCTTGGGGTCATAACTTTGGCATACGATCTTTGTCTGACGCACACAATATCTCGTTAGAAATATCTATCCGAGAACTACAAATTTGGGAAGAGCAACATCGGTCCATGGACCCATGTTGCTCCCAGTTTTCCCATAAAACGTCATTTAGGGCCTTAAAATGGCTCCAGAAGTTCAGGACCCGAAAAACTGCTAAAAATAGTAAATTGTGCTACAATTAAGGAAACTAGAAAGCTAAAAGAAACAATGGTGGGGTTCCAAGTGGACTTGGTAGGTGGCCACCAATATCCACCTAGATCATTCCACCCCCCTTAGGAAGCAATGGTACCCATTGCGTTGAGTTCTTCCATCAGATGAGGAAACTTCTACTGAACTTGGTCCCTAGTGAGCCACTTTCCTTGGTGAAGGAGTTGGCCCGCTTTGACAACTCGATACAGTTGGATATTCTGTTGGTGAGTGTGCTTGATCTATGTGTCCACGATCTGATTAGTTGCAGCTTGTTCTATGTAATCTAGATTTAACTCTATGGGTGTGAGTTGTTTTGCAATGTCAGATGTGTCTAGTAATGGTGTAAAGTATGGCCGAAGGCGGTCCACATTGAACACTTGGTGTAGGCCAAGGAATGGGGGAATGCTAAGCTCAAATGCATTATCTCCCATAGCCTTGGTAATGGTGTAAGGACCATATTAGAGTGGTCTGAGTTTCTGATAGGCTCTGGTAATGCATTCCTTTTGCAAATGCAACTAGACTTTGTCACCCACCTGAAACTTATGTGGCACCCAATGTTGATCATGTCGTTGCTTGTACTTGGCATTTGATTTCTCTAGAATGTCATGGACCTGTTGGCGAATATGTTGGATGTGCTCAATGAAGCTAGTTGCCTTATCTGTTTCAGACTGGACATGAGCCAAATCTGCATGAGTAGCCGTAAATGGCATGGCCACATCAATGGGACATAATGGCTAGAATCCCAAGTCCACCTAAAAAGGGTTGTGGCCAGTCGAGCTGTGGAGAGCCCAGTTGTAGATGTACTAAACATATGAGAGGCTCTCATCCCATGTGCGTGGATTCTTTGAGTTGTATAAGCGCAGAATATGTAAGATCATCCTATTGAAAACCTCTATCTAGCCATCAGTTTGAGGATGGAAGACTGTGGACTTAGTGAGTTTGGTACCCAGCATCAACTAAAGACTGAACCAAAATGTACTTAGGAACCTGCTATCCTGATCTAAGATGATAGGCTATGGGATCCCAAAGTGTACCCACACTCATTCGAAGAAGAGTTTAGCAGTGGCTTTTGCTGTGATATTCTTCTTGTAGGCTGCAATAATGGCCATCTTCGAGAACCTATCGACGACCACAAAAACACAGTCGTTTCCATGCTTAGTGGAAGGAAGACCTTACATGTAATCCATGGAGATGGATTCCCAAGGTAGACTAGGGGTAGGCAGTGGCATATAGAGGCCTTGCTTCTTGATGGTCGGTTTGGCAATGGTGCAAGCAGTGCATGATCTGATGTACTTCCTGAAATCCTGTCAAAGATTCACCCAATAGAAATACTTTTGCAGTACTACCACCATTTTCTCAACCTTGAAATGCCCAACAACCTAACTCTAGTGTGCTTCCCATATCATCTTGGCACGCTCGCTTGAAGGAACACAAAGGTCACCCAAGTGGCATAACAGAGCA
This sequence comes from Pinus taeda, assembly GCA_000404065.3. Taxonomy (NCBI): domain Eukaryota; kingdom Viridiplantae; phylum Streptophyta; class Pinopsida; order Pinales; family Pinaceae; genus Pinus; species Pinus taeda. The sequence goes on along the minus strand of APFE030114026.1, from coordinate 145,291 downwards.
TCCAGGAGGTGAAAATCTGGAACATGCTAACCCTCCAAGAGTGTCTGGTATGTGCGGCTAAATTTTGGGTCACTTATGTATAGAAGTAGCCAATTAGAAGTCTCGTGCCCGCAAGAGTTGAGCACGGTGGTTAACACCATGATCGGTGGTCGACTGAGGAAATCTACAACATTATTGGTGCTACCCTTCTTATACTTGATATTCAAATGGAACTGTTGCAGGTATGTGAACCACTTATGATGGTGATCATTCTGCAATTTCCCTTGGGTCTATATGAACTGCAGGGGTCAGTGGTCGTGTGGATGACCATTTCCTTCCCCAAAATGTAATGCTTCCATTGTCAGTAGGCCTGCACAATGGAATACATCTCTTTGTCACAAGTGGGATATTTTTGGATTGTGTCTGAAAGTGTCTCACTGTGATATGCCACTGGATGCTCGTGTTGTGAGTAAGTTCTACCCCAATAGCATCGTTAGAGGCATCTGTCTTGACCTCAAATGGTTGTTGCAAGTTTGGGAATGCGAGAATTGGTGTCGTGCAAAGGAAATCTTTCAACTCTGTGAATGCCTTCTATTGAGATTCAGACCAAAAGAAATTTTCTTTTGCTCCTCCCTTGGTGACTTGACTCAAGGGCCAAGTGATATGAGAAAATCCCAACACAAGCCTATGGTAGAAGTTGGCAAGACCTAGAAAGCTACAGAGCTCTGTTAGAGTGGTTGGAGATGGCCAATCCTAAATGACTTGGATCTTCGCTGGATCCACATGCACCCCCTATTCATCAATAATGTATCGAAGATATGAACCTGGGTCATGCCAAAAGTGCATTTCTCCAAATTGGCACATACCTTGTGTTGCCGCAATGTTTGGAGAACCTATCGGATGTGGTGGAGGTGCTCTTCCAACTTTGGCTGAAGATTAGGATTTCATCCAAGTATACCACTACAAATGAGTTGGTTAATCACTGCAATATGTCATCCATTAGCCTCATGAAGGTTGTAGGAGCATTCGTCAATCCGAAAGGCATAACCAACCATTCGAAAAGGCCCTCCTTGGCTTTGAAGGAAGTCTTCCACACATCGTAGGGTTCGATTGGTACTTGGTGATATCCTGACTTCAAATTGATCTTGCTGAAATATTTTGCCCCCTTCGGTTGGTCCAGGAGGTCATCAATCCATGGGATTGGGTACCTAATGGACAATGATCTTGTTCAGCACCCAATAGTCAATACAGAGTCTCCAAGTTCCATCCTTCTTCTATACCAACACGATCACGCTCCCATAGGGTGATGAACTCAGATGGATGTGAACTTTCTGTGGCAGATCCTAAATCTGCTTCTTGATTTCATCATTCTCTAGAATGAAGTGTTGATAGACTGGTCCATTGGGCAGCAGCAAACTTGGGGTCAAAACGATGGAGTGCTTGAATTGACAATGTAGAGGAACCCCTGTGGGGGAGGTGAAGATGTCCTCCTACTCCTCCACAATCTTTTCCATCTATAACTGTCGTGTAGAGGGGCTCTGTCTGGAGGTCGTGTTCACTATCTTCTTCTTTCCTTGAGGGCATACCATTAGGAAAAAAAATTCCCAGTTTTGGAAATATGCTTATAAACAGCAATGGAAATAGACCAGCTAGGGCAATGGTAGCTTATCTTGGAGAAGAGATGTGGCATCTACATGCCTCTGAACTGTGTTACAATGAGGCTCGAAGGCCTATTTATTGTTGAGAAGCAATTTAAAACCCTCAACATCCAAAAACCTAACCCTAGAAGATCAAAACACCAAAGTATGGGCCCCGTTTGGGTAAATTGGTACATCAACCTCCCAAGGTCGTAGCTTTGGCATACGATCTCCATCTAACACTTACAATATCTCATTAGAAAGATTTATCTGAGAACTACAACTTTTGGAAGAGTAACAGTAGTCCATGGACCCATGTTGCTCCCAGTTTTCCCATAAAACATCGTTTAGGGCCTCAAAACGGCTCTGGAAGTTTAGGACTTGAAAAACTGCTAAAAATAGTAAACTGTGCTACAATTAAGGAAACTAAAAAGCTAAAAGAAAAAATGTTAGGGGTCCAAGTGGACTTGGTAGGTGGCCACCAATATCCACCTTGATCAGGGATACCATCAGGTGTGCATCAAGGAAGAGGAGATCTTCAAGACCATTCAGAACCAGGTATGGGCGTTATGAGTTTGTTGTTATTCCATTCAATTTGACTAATTCTCTAGCTACATTCATGTGTTTGATGAATATTTTGTTGCATCCTTATCTGGAAAAGTTTGTTATTATATTCATTGATGACATACTGGTATACTCTAGAAATGAGGAAGAACATGCCGAGAATTTAGCAGTAGTGTGGAGATTGATAAGAGAGAATCAATTGTATTCTAAACTTAGCAAGTGCAGTTTCTTTCAAACTAAGTTACATTACTTGGGGCATGTTGTCTCGAAGGATAGCATAATAGTAGATCTAGAAACGATAAGGGTTATCATGGAGTGGCTAGCTCCTAAGAATGTGGATGAGGTGAGATCATTTATGGGATTGGCTGGTTATTATAGGAGTTTCATCAAAAATCTCTCACATATGACATATATTATCACATCATTTCAGTAGAAAGGTAAGAAGTTTGAATGGACACAAGAATATGAGGCTAATTTTGAGCAGCTTAAGCAGTTGCTTACACAAGCACCAGTGCTAAATATTGTGGATCCAGACAAGGATTTTGTAGTGTGTACAGATTATTTCCAGAGAGGACTTGGATGATTTATCATGCAAGAAGGATAGGTAGTGCGTTGTGAGTCATGAAAACTAATTGAGCAAGAGCAAAAATATCCGACACATGATCTTGAGCTACCAACGATTATACATGCATTGAAGATGTGGAGACACTATCTTCTTGGAACGAGGTTTACATTGATGAGTGATCACAGTGTGTTCAAATATTTGTTTGACCAGCTGAATCTAAATGCCGAGAAAGCTATATGGTTGGTGACCCTTAGTGAGTTCGACTACGAGATCAGATACATCAAAGGGAAGGATGCACAAAATCATGTAGATTCAAAATGCCATGCAATATACTAAAGCACATGACAAGAATCTACTTCTACTTTCAACCAATGGAAGCCAATAGATCGATGAAAATAATATGAAGAAGAAGAAGATAAATCAGTGGCACATAACACAATAAGTATCTAGAGAAAGCCATAACTCAAAAGCCCTACTATCTATATTGCATTAATCAAAAATCAAAGATGATAATCCAATGCTTAATCTCATAAGAACAATCCCAGCACTCAGTATGATTAATCTCTCAGCTCACAATCTAACTTAAGCCAAATCCTTAGCCTCTTTTGCTGCTCTCCAAACCTCTATTTCCTTGCATAATTCCTAAGATGAATAGCTTGTATTTAAAGGGAATTCCTACTTCCCAAACTTATAAATCAAAACATAGATCCTTCTTCGATTGCACGCATGATATTTACAACTCAATAAATCATACAACTGATAGTAAACTATCCCTGCACTCTAGTCTCAATTGGGTCTTTCTCTGAATTGACATGCATGAGTTTCTCATGAGGGAATATTCAGTTAACTGGAGTAACACTTGTGGAATCACCAATTCACCAACTAATGGTTAGTCCTCTATTAGTTGCATAAACAATTAGAACTAGTTTAACTAGCCATAACTCAATAAACTAAGTTATCTAATTACAACTCAATTTAAACTCATACTAGACCCCTAAAATTTAGGAATAACACTTACATGATTTCCAAAAGATTTCCAACTCTAAATTCCTAAGTTAACTAAGAAAATAATTACAATTTTAATTCTCAATTTAATTCAGGGACAAATCAAAGTGGAATTTCCGGATTCTATTTTTAACATTTCTTGTTGCTATTTTCAACACTCCCTCTCAATAAGAAATGAATTCAACTTGATCTAGATATTGAACCTTTGGAATGTTTTACATGAAACACTTATCTATAGTTTTGTTGCTATAGAAACTACAAAACCAAAAAAACATCCAAACTGAATCAATATGATGCATCTGTCACCAAAGGCTCTAACTACTACTGCCTTTGTCAACTAAAAACTTTGCACTTCTACTTACTCTTCCTTTCTGCACTATTGTCAACCGTTCTCTACACTCTTCAATATCTGACTACTCTAACCTCTATAACTCTAATCTTTGATTGCATCAATCACCACTAATTCCTCCCACTATTATGTACTTTAGGCTCCCGTAGCAAGGTATGATCCATGAGATAAAACCTCTCAACGGAACCTACCAGATTTCGACCCTCTTGAGACTATCACTTCACATCACCTGACCTCATACCTCAACATATGGCTGCATGTACTCCCTCTACCCACTTGGCTCGAAATTTCCCCCTACTAGAGGTCTCTGCATGAGTGGATGCCTCCACTTGGTCTCCTCCTTTCTTCTCCAATTGTGGCTACTCCATAATTTTCTAAGACTGTTTCTGAGGCTTCTTCTTGGGCTACATGTTTATAGGTAATTCACTCACCCTCTCAACCATAAATTCTTTAACCTTTGCCTTTTTCCTAAGGTTTTGCATGCATATTGTACCTCAAGATCATAAAGGTTCTTAACTTGTGCACCAATCTATTTCACCTGTCCCCTAGCGATGTGTCTAAGGAAAACCTTTCCCCTAATAAAAATCATGTCATAGCCATGGTTTTCCAATACTGCAACTCAAACAAGATTCTTATTTAGTCTTGGAAAATACATCACATCTGTGATTCTGAGATCGGAGCCAAACTCCCTATGAAAAGTAACTGAGCCCAATCAAGAAGCACTATACCTCCCGACATCTCCAAACTCTATGCTCTGCTTGAGGTATCACTAAAGAGATCTTTGTTTCCCATCATATGGAATAAGGCATCGCTGTCAAGATACCAGATGCCTCCCATGATAGTTTTGGCCATGATGCAATGAGTGTGAAATCAAGTTCAAATTTTGAAGTTATTTCTTCACCTGTTGCAGCTACTAGAGTCTCCTTCTTGCTTACTTTATTCTATGGGTAATTCTAGATTAGTGCCTATGCTCGTGATAGTGAAAACACTTGACTTTCGACAAGTCCATCTTCTTGCTGCCTACCTCACCTTTGGACTTCTTTCCCTTGGCCTGCTTTTCCTTACTTGCTAAGGAAAATTCCTTTTCCACTTCCTTGTAAGAGGTCCCATATCTTGTGTTCTGTCGAAACTTCCCTTATACCAAATCTGACCATAGTCATTCCCAATATGGTAACTTCTCCCTCCCATTAACAGAGTCCTAATAACTATGCCAACTCTTGGGGAGTCCTAGAATAGCTAGGCTCACCATATTATTCCTCAGCAACAGTGAGTACAACTCTTCCAAGTTCATCTCGACAATGAGTGAACTTGGTCAAGTAATTTGGAATTGAGTCGCCCGCCTCCATCTTGATTTTTCGAAGTTTATCATTTAGTGCCAACTTCCTATGGTCACTACTATTCTGGAAAATGTCTTTCAATTATTTCCACATAACATACAAAGTCTACTTCCCATGAAGACTCAAGACAATGTGGTCTCGAACTCCCTCAAGGATAATCTATCTCACCCTTTCCATACACTTCTTCTATTCGGCCAAATATTTTTCATCCAGTGCTAGTGGCTTAGGAATGTCTTGATCAATGAATTCCTTGAAGCCATTATCCTCCAACATGGCCTCCATTCTATCCCTCCAGGATATAAAATTTGAGCTTGCTTCCAAGGCATACTCGATCCCTAAATTGTAGAACGCCATTTGTTGATCCCAAAGTTTGTATTGCAAATTCAAATTTCACTTGTAACCCAAAACTAAAAACTTTGAAATCTCCTCTAGTATACTATTCTCAGCTCCGATACCATATAGAAAATCCTGTAGATTCACAAGCTCATGCAATGTACTATAGCACAAGACAAGAATCTACTTCTACTTTCAACCAGCGTAAGCCAATAGATCGATGAAAACAATATGAACAATAAGAAGATATGTAAATGTAACATAACATAATAAGTATCTGGAGAAAGGCATAGCTCAAAAACCCTGCTATCTATATTGCATTAATCAAAAATCCAAGAGGATAATACAATGCTTATTCTCACAGTAACAATCCAGCACTCAGTATGATCAATCTCTCAACTTACAAGATAGATCAAGCCAAATCCTTAGTCTCTTCTATTGCTCTCCAAGCCCCTATTTCCTTGCGCAATTCATAGGATGAATAGCCCATAATTAAAGGGAATTCATGATTCCAAATCTTAGCAATCAAAACATAGGTCATCTAATTTCATCTGTGATATTTACAACTCAGTAAATCATACAACTGATAGTACACTGTCCCTAAAATTTAGACTCATACTGTACCCCTAAAATTTAGGCAGAAAACTTACATGACTTCCAACTCGAAATTCATAAGTTAACTAAGTCAGCTTAACTTAGTTAGCTATTACAAGTTTCCATGAGAAAAGAATTATAATTTTAATTCTCAATTTAATCCAGGAAAAATCAAATTGGAATTTCTGGATTCTATTTTTAACATTTCTTGTTGCTATTTTCAATAAAGGAGAATCATGTTGAATATGCTCTTAGCAGGAAGGTATAGGTAAATCATATAGAACCTATAAGCTCTTATGGGACATAGTTATAGGATAGTATCTTGCAGGTTCGACAGCGAGATGACAAATACATGGAGATCGTGCACAGGCTATAACATATCACAAGTACATGTATAGGTACAGGTGCATGTATAGGTATAGGTGATCGAGATGCAGACTATCATCTCACGTAAATGGTTTGGTGAGGTTTAGAGACAAGATCTATGTTTCGAATTAGAGTGAGCTAGGGAATCTTATCTTGAGGGAGTTTCATGTAAATCCATACTTGGGTCATCCAATATATTAGAAGACGTTGACGATGGTAAATAAGTTCTACTATTGGCCTAATCTGAAGAAGGAAGCGGTAGCGTTTCTGGCTATATGTTTATATTTTCAGTGGGTAGGGAAGAATGTAAGTATCTAGGTGGTTTACTATAGCCGATAGCGATTTCAGAATGGAAATGGGAGGCCATTTCCATGGATTTCAGTATAGGTCTTCTAGGACAGTGATGCAGCATGATTCAATTATGGTCGTGGTTGATAGGTTGAGTAAGGTAGCTCACTTCATTCAAGTGAAGACTACATATTTATCCAATTATGTGTCACAGGTATTTTTTTAGAGAGATAGTGAGACTACATGGTGCTCCAAAGAATATTGTGTTAGACAGGGATGCAAAGTTCGTTTCCAAGTTTTGGAAGGATCTATTTGTCAGTTTGGGCATAGATTTGGCCTTCAATATGGCTTATAATCCATAGACAGATGGATAGATAGAGAGGGTGAACATGATCTTGGAGGATATGTTAAGGATGCACGTGATGCACCAACAAAGGAAATAGGAGGAGTATCTTCCATTGGTTGAGTTCACATACAATAATGATTATCAGAAGTCATTGAACATGAGGCCTTTCGAGGCATTGGATGGGCGAAGTTCTAACACTCCCATGAGTTGGAGTGATCTAGTGAATAGGGTACTTATTGGATCGAATATGCTAGCAGACATGGAGTAGGAAATGCAGGTTATAAACAAGAATATAAAGGCAACACATGATAGACAGAAGAGTTATGCAAATCAACACAGGGTGTTCAATGAGTTTCAAGTTGGTGAGCATGTTTATTTTTGCATCAAGAAAAAGAAAATATCTTTGTGAATTGGTTCATGTGCCAAGTTGGAATGACGGTAATGCAGGCCTTTTGAGATCCTTAAGACGATTGGACCAGTGGCATGTCGACTTATACTGCCTCCAACAATGGAAGTCCATGATGATTTGCATATTTCATTGCTTAAGAAGTATATAAAGGATGTTGATCATGTTATTGATTGGTCTGTATTGCAGGTGGAGCAAGAAGGAGAGTTCCAATTGGAGCCTCAGTGCATATTGTAGCAAAAACATCTCATGCTCAAGAAAAAATCCATAGAGAAAGTTAAACTACAGCGGAAGCACTTTGAGCTTGCAGAAGCAACATGGGAGTTGGTGAATCAGATGTGGGCCCTATATCCTTCATTTTTTACTGGTTGAGGCAAACGAGTATTGATTTTATGTTGGTATATGTTTGGCATACGTTTTTCTAATATTTTGGCATATGTATGTATATGTAGATGGATTAAATACCGTCATGAGCTAAGTTATAAAGATGCAATAAGCGGTATGGGTGTCATGTTATTATGGTTGTTATATTTTCATGTTTTCATGATGTTTTTCTTTTGAGCATGTCTTTCATTGTAAATTCTACAATGAGCTAAGCTTTAAACCTCCATGGGCAGTATGTTCCTTTTCTGCAATTTTGTTGAGGTCTTGGTGTGGTTTAACACCAAGGACCATGTTCCCCAAGGAGTAGGGTTTTGTAACAACCCTGGTGAAAAGTTTATGTAATATACTAAATAAAGGAAAAATAAGACCACAGTTAAGGGACACTTATTCCAATCTGAATGTTGGGAAATATCCTAGTGGGCATCACTAGATATGTGTTTTGGCTAAGGAAAATTGGCAAAGGCTAAGGCAAAGGTATTAAAAGGAAAAGATGAATTTTTGGCACATTTATTCATTAAAGGAAATTAGGAGAAAATTTAGGTGAAAGGTCACAAGTTGCACGTGAAGAGCAACTTGAAGGAAAATAATGGAAAATCAAGAAAATAGAGCCCTCATTAATAAAAGGGCTTCTTAAGATCAGTTGGTAACCTTTATTCAGTTCAATTTTGAAGCTCTCTCATTATTCTTTCTCTCTCTCACTCTTGGTCTCTTAGAGTTTTCTTGGAGCACTCTAGTTTTGGGTCAAGGAAGGAAAAGCAAGGAAAGGAAACGAAAGGAAAGAAATTATCAAGGAAGGAAAATAAAAATCAAGCTGCTTCAACAAGAATAATTGTAGGTAACCTTTTTCATGTGTGATTTCCTAGCTAGTTTTGACATGCATGGCTTTACATGTTAGTGTATGGTTCTCTTCTTGTTGGTGGCATGGTTTTGTCGAGTTATGACAGTGGTTTTCTTCCTAGCCTTTCCTTTTTCTGGATGCCATGGTATGTTGGGATGTTTATCTTGGTTTTGAGATTTGGTTTACCTTATGGATTTCAGAATCTAGGGTATATGTGGTCTCAAGTTTCATTCCCAAAGGCCTAGGAATCCCTTAACCGGTTTTGGTGAGATACATGGTAAATCCTAAGGGAGAAGTCTTGTTTTAAGGCCTAGTGATCTGGGTTTCAATTAAGGTAAAGCGTGAGAGATTGGTCTCAATTTAGGGCCTAGTGATCTGGGATTAGATTATGGTAAAGCCTAAGAGACAAGGACACAGAAAATTATGGAAAATTCCTCAAGGGTAGTGATGGATTTTAAATGGCATTCCAAGTTTGGTTCGATTGTCATTGGATTGCCAAGTTTGGTGTGATCACAGTTTGGTGAGGGTGGAGGTGGTTTAACCTTTGGATTCCCTTGCTTTTTTTGGATTGTTTATTCTATGAGATCCCACATTCATGCTTCGAATATGCCACAGGGGTGACTAGCTAAAAGAGAGATTTGGTTCAACCATGTCTATGGTCAAGTGGTATGCGGAAGTTCCAAACCTGGTCAGATTTTCGTATGATTAATAAAAGTTGAGTTCTCTTACTTTTTCACTTGTATATATGTGGATTTAGTGGTCGTCATATCTATGATATTTATATGGTTTTATGTTGGTTATAAGCATGGGTATATGAATGGTTCATGTCATGGTTATTTCATGTATTTACTTGTAATTTTTAAATGGATGGATGCAAGACATAATTGATGCTATAATAATTCAATGGAGAGGCTGGTAATCCTTCTAGTTATGTTTCATAAGTTCTTTCAGTCATTTATGCTCTATCTTGTATCCTAGAATTGTAGGTTGCATTGATGCCAACAGATTTCACAAAATTTCAGTTCTGGTTGGGGATGCTCATGCCTACTCTTCAGGTTGATTTTTGATTTGTTTATATTTTCATTATGTCTTTGATGGATTCTAAAGGTTATAACAAGTTCTTGTAGAGTTCAATATTCTGAGCTAGAAAAGTGGCTCAAATCCTAGGGACATTGGCACAGGTTTACTGAAAAGAGTCCAGAGGCATCGGAACATAGGCTTGTGAGAGAGAATTTTGTATCTAGACGTTTTCTTGCCCATAGTATGAGAGTGGCCAGGGGTTAAGAGGATTAAGTCATCAGTGGGACTTAGGGATATGATGTCTGAGTGGATGACATCTCTTCTGAGGGTGTTGTTGCTGATGTGGATGGGTTTTTTTAAGGTGTTCCATCGATTCCATTTCCTTAAGGTCACCAAGGAGGTTGAATCCCTTATAGTATCTTCTATCGTCACATGTTTACCCTGATTAGTCAGTTTCTTGGGTAGAGAAGGGAGGAGGGGTTGTTACATTATAAAATTACTTGATAGAGTTTTAAGATGATATGTTATTAATCATTTCAACACCTAAAAGACCGATTTAAATTAGAGTTCAATCTCTTTATGACTTGCTATTGAAAAAGTAAGTGAAAGGAGATTTTATTTCGATCTATAATCTTGACAAATCATGCAATCTTCAGTCACGCTAACTTTATGTTTGTTATTTCTCCACTAAATTTGTTTGATTGCTACATTAATTTTCCATGTTTGACTTTGCCTTTGACTCCAAGGTTTCTTAACCCACGTAGCTTACCAAGCGATGCTAGTAGGTGGTTATCCATCTGGGAGACATTTGTCATGTTTTGGTATTTGTTTCCCTCTACTAGAGTGCTACAACCTATCTAACAATGGATTCTACTGTAAAAACAAATATTAGTTGTAGAATACTCATGATTTGGTTGCTATAATAATAATTTTGTTATAATTCACTAAGAAACAGAGAATTCAAATGTGGATGATTAATACCTTTGTTGGAGTTGAACTTGACCTCAAATATGTTGAGTTTATTATAGAATATTGACAAAAAGGTGAAATGAGATGGAAAAAAGGATAGTAAAAAAAAAACAATTCCTGACTTCAACATTCTCCCACACCAAAAATTCAAAATTGTCTCTTATTTTTCCCTTTTAGTGAATGATCTTTGAAGCTTGTGCAAGCACATCTAGTCTAGTGCTTGCTTTATTCTTTTTAATGTTGAAAGTGGCCCTTGGTTTCTTCATCATAATTTTCTTTGTAATCGCCTGATTCAAGAGAGAATGAAATGGAGGTTAGGAATGAGTGAAATAGATGTAGAAATGATTTAAATGATAGCAAGGTGAGGTGCTGATGGAGTAAATTGTGTTGCGTCTGAATTGTAATTTCACAACTTCCCAAATCCTTTTTAAAGGATTGGTGTTATGTGCCTAATTTATGATCAGACTGTGACAAGTTGTGTAATGATGAGGGGATACGGTATAATTGTTATATGTATATAAAAAAATTCATAAGGTTTTCATATTTTAATATATTACTCCATATTGAAATATAAGTTCTCATATGAAATACAACATTAGCATTCTTACATACCTTAACTTCCATGTTTCCTTTAATGTTCTTCTTGTTGTAGAATTCAAACCTAGCTACAGAACTGCAAATGAGTTGCAGAATGATAGGAATTATGTTTTCCTACTTGTCCTATTTCAGAATTTCTTTCTCTAAAAAATACTTCTTTATTTCTTCCATTATTTCTATGAATAATCAGTGAAATTACTGACTCCATGAATAAAACTAGCCAGTTGAAAATTTATAGAAAGAAAAGAAGGATAGAAGGAAATAGGGACAAGAAAAAGGGAATTTTTGAAAATCTAAACTGCCAAGAGATCTTGGTTTTCAATTAAAGATTATATGTATAAACATGCTAACCAAAGTTGTCTTTTGTTTTATATTTATATACATATATATATATATATTATATATATATATATTATAATAAAATATGACAAAAAAACTACAATGAAATTGGAGAGTGAGGAAATAATCCCTTCCTTGCACTTGAATTCAAATTTCTCTTGAAAACATTTGACAAATTCTTCCCTTTTTAGTGGTTTATGTTACAACCTTAATCTATGACCATTAACAAGGAAAGTAATTTTGTTATCATCAATAGTTTTAATTTTGATTGCTCCATTTTAAAAAATAGTATCAATCTCATAACGATGAAGCCAATGAGTTTGAAATTTCCTTGAAAATATTTGAACCCTGAATAAAAAATGAGACCCTAATCACCTTCCTTGAACTTTTATCTTTGATGAATTTTTCATGCCACTTAGATCTTTGTTGTTGAACTATGTTGGTTCTTTGAATAGCATCTTATCATATCTCATCTATCTCATTCAATTGTGTCACTCTTTGTTCTTGAGCTTCTGATAAATCAAAGCCTAGTCTAGGTGTTGTTCTTAAGGTCTCCACTTGGAATTCAATTGTAATCAAGACTTGTTTTCCATAAACAAGCTCATAAGGAGTATGTCTAGTTGCATTCCTCCATGTAGCTCGATATGCCCATAATGCTTCTAGAATATTTTCTGCCCAACTCTTCCTATGCAAATGCACAGTTTTGGTAAGAATTACTTCAAGAACTTTGTTGGTAGATTCCACTTGTCCATTGGCTTGTGGATGATATGTAGCAGACTTATGATGTTTGATTTTGTACTTCTCCATGATCTCTTGCACCAAATTTGATGTGAAACAGGTACCTTGATATGTTACAATTTCTCTTGGTACAACAAAATGATTAAAGATATCCTCAAAAGGAAATGTAACTACAACATTTTTAGTTGCAAATAAAAGAGGTTTAGCTTCTACCCATTTTGAAACATAATCCGTGCAAACAAGTATGTACCTTTTGTATTTAGATGGAGGATTTATTGGTCCAACAAAATATAGAGGCCATTTTTAAAGGGTTATACAAGTACCTTTGGCTGTAGAGGCATCTCATATGATGGAATGGTTTCCCCATTCTTTGACAACTATCACATATTTTAACATATTCTTTGACATCCTTGAAAATGGATGGCCAATAATATCCCAAAATAAGGACTTTGTAAACACTTCTTTTCCTCCACATGGCTCATCATGACAAGATTTCCAGATTTTAGGTACTTCATCATCTCAAACACATATTTGGATAATCCAATGAGGTCCAGTTTTGTACAATTCTCCATCTATCCAGGAATAAGGTGCACTAGTTTTGATCACTTTTTGTTTTTCTCTAGTTGATGGTTGTGGAGGTATCTTTCCCGTGGCCAAATAATTAGCAATATATGAAAACCAATGTGTTTTAATAGATACCGCAAAAAGATATTCATCGCGAAACTTGTCCTTTATAGGAACATCCTCATTATTATTTTTGATTCTAAAAATAAAATCAGCAACTATATTTTCCTTTCCTAGTCTATCAAGAATAGTGATGTTGAATTCTTGTAGTAATAACAACCAACTTGAAATGCTACCATTAGTGATTGGTTTGGTCATTGGATATCTAATGTTAGAATAATCCGTATGAATAAAAGTTTCATAACCAGTAATGTAATGACGAAGTTTATTAATGACATGAACATAAACTAAAAAACCTTTTCTATTACAGTGCAATTTAACTTTGTGGGAGTCACGTTTTTACTTGTATAGTAGATGTGATAACGAGTTAAATATTTTTGTCCCAAGAAAACTGCTTAAGATATATCTAAAGCATAAGTAGCAATATGGTAGGGAAAAGCCCAATTAGGTCCTCTTAAAATTGGCACTTTAGTAATCTTTTGTTTCAATGTCTCAAATGATTTATGACAGTTAGAATTCCAAGCAAATTCACAATCTTTTGTAAGGAGTTTGAAAAATGGAGAGGCTATTTTTGTGAAAATTTCTATGAATATTTTATAATGTCCAGTAAATCTGAGAAAACTTCTAGCATATCTTTGAAAAATAGGAATTGAAATTTTTGAAATCAGTTCTACCTTAGATGTATCCACTTTGATTCCATCACTCTAAATATGGTGGCCTAAAACAATCCCTGCATTGAAAATCATAAAACATTTCTCATCGCTTAATGAAAGGTTTTCCTCCTTACATCTAACAAGAAAATTTCCAAATTTTTCATAGCTTCTTCAAAAGTATCACCATACACAGTAAAATAATCCATGTACACTTCCAAACATTCATGAACTAGATCAGAAAAAATACCTAAGACTGCTCTCTAAAATTTTGCATGTGCATTACATAATCCAAATGGAAGAACCCTATAGGAATTTGTTCCCCATGGACATGTAAAAGTAGTTTTATCTTGATCTTCTGGTGCTATTTGGAATTTATTATATCCACTAAAAATACTTCTTTCCTTCCAAGGTATCTAATGCTTGATCTATAAAAGGTCGTGGAAAATAATCTTTTAAAGTAGCATTTCTTAATTCCCTGTAATCAATGCACACTCTCCATTTGCCATTTTTCTTAGGAAAGATCACTAAAGGTGACACCCATTGACTATCTGATATGGGAGAGATAAAATTCCCATTAAGTAATTTTTGTAGTTCCTCAACAATTTTTCTCTGATTAGAATTTGTCCCTCTCTGAGATTGTCTAACTAGTTTGGCATTTTCTTGAATATGAACATGATGCATACAAGTTTTAGGATCAATCCCTTTCATGTCAGTGTACTCCCATGCATAAGAAGAAGAGTGTTTTTTTAGAATTTGTATCAATTTTCTCTTTGAAATTCTTCTAAATTATTGTTAATGTCCAATGTTTTATCTAGAAAAATTTCTACTTGAAAATTGCTAGAATTTTCCATAGAATGTAAAGCCATTTGATGAGATGATAAATATTCAATGTTGTGTTGTTCCTTAAAACTTTTTTCTTTTTAACAGTATGAGGAAGAATCATTATTATTCATTAAATTTATCAATTGATATTATACTTTTAATTATGAAAAAGTATAAATTGGTTGCGAATCATTAAAGTCTTCATTATCTTCATCTTTCCAAATATAACTTTCTACTTCAGTGATTATTTTTGCAAGAGGATACAAGGTGAACTTCTTAGTGGAATTTCCATCAAAGATATACATATCACTAGATCTATAACTTATGAATGCATCAAGTGTAGCTAGCCAAGGCCTACCAGAAATCAATGGATGGCCTCCTAAATTATTCTTGAGGGTTAAAATCATGAAACCTATAGGATATTCCCAAGAATATAGACAAATAGACACATCTTCTAATACTCCATCCGGTTTAATAACATATATGTCTGCTAATTGTAATAATGTTGGAGTATATTGAAGACTAGGAAGCTTAAGTTGCTTCATTGTTTGTTTTCTCATGATGTTAATGGCTTCTCCTAGATCAATCAAATTGTTTAGAATCTCAACACCATTGATATGAATTTTAACAATGGGACTTCTAGGATCTAGATATTTTTGAACAATAGGTTTACCCATCATGATATGAGAAATTTGTCCTACCAATTGAATTTTTTTAATTTCTTTTCTCTTTGTTCCTGGTTTTCTAATGCATAACTCCTTGATAGTTTTTGGAAATATTGGTATTTCCTTTATATCCTATAATAAAGGATTTTTAATGAAAAAATTCTTAAGTTCATTTGGCATATCATAATCTGTAATACAATTTTCCTTTCTCTTCCTTTATCAATTTTGAGTCGTTCAGGAAAAGGTGGATCTTGTAAAGAAACAAAAGGTTGTTCTACTAGAGAAATTTTAGGATATTTCTTTATTCTCTCATCCTTTGATAGTATATGAACGTCTTCCTTTAGAGGAATATTTTCTTGATTAAGATTCACATTTTTCTCATGAAATTCACCCCCTTTAAATTTTTGGATGGAAATTGTTGTTGACTTTTTTGGAAAAACCCTACAAGATCTAAGTTGAAGATCATTTATACCTAATGCGGTAATCATAAAATATTGAAAATTTTGTCCTTAGACATTATAAGTAGCTTGCTGATTTTTATTGTTTTGGTTTGGAAGTGGTTGGGCAGGTAGTTGATTGGGATTTTGAGGAAATGGTAATGAAACCTATTGAATTGGATTTTGAAGTTGAGAAAGTTGAGTTGGTTGAGGAGGATAATATTGTGGTGGAAAATAAGGATATGGTTGTTGGGATATTAAGGATATTTACCATAGCTATTTGTCCAATATTGAGCCCAATATGGGTTTTGAGATTATGGAGGCCAAAGTTTCCATGACATGAGCGCAATCCAATTATTCTGTGGTTGTGCATATGATTGAGTATTGAAGCCTTGAGTCATATTTGATTGTTTATTTTTACATGCTATTTTAGTGATAAAACAAAGATACTCAACTTAGCTTGTCCCATATTCATCTTGAAAAATAACTTGAAGACTAGGTATTGAAGGGAATTCCTTCGTGTTATGATTTTCAACACATATGACACAAATTCCTATACTATCAAGGGGACATTCTCTTAAGGCATGTTTCTTCCTACACATGGCACATAAAATAAACAATGCATCATTCTCGACTTTTTGCATGTTTTGTATGTAAAGGGTATCTAGTTTTCCACAAAGACTCCCTAGGATATCTATTTTGAAATTATTAAGAAAAATTCCTATTTCATCTCTACTTACTATTACAGTTGCATATTTATTAATTCTGGACATCACAACATCCCTCAGATCTTTTCTAGTTCTATCCTTACCCCTTCAGATATGTTTACATAAATCACAAATTTCTCCAAATGAAAGTTTTGAAACATCTCCCTTTCCCATTAAATTAGGAAGATAAATCCATTCATATTTGATGGATTTTAACAAAAGAGCTTTTAGTTTTTCATCATACAAATTATACATCTTATCTCTTTTGATGTTGTGAGAAAATCCTTCAACTAGATCTTCAAGGCTTTCATCCTCTTTTTGCATCATCTTAAAGACTTCATCCTTGAGGTTATGGGGCATACAGTAATCATTGTATTTTTCTAATAACACATTTTTCATTTCATCCCATGTTTTAATTATATGTTCTCCTAATCCCATAAACCATGTAAGTGATCCATCTTTAAGAGTTGTTGGAAAAAATTTCAACTTTTTAGGCTCAAGTAAGTAGTCATAGGTTTTACATAGAACTTCAAACTAAAAAGGAAATGTTTCAAGGTCCTCATGTCTTAAACCATGGAAATTAGGGAGGATGGAGGGTGAGACTTTCTTCATTGTGGTTGTGTTATCTTCATTAAATATATAAAATCCATAAGGATCTGGTTCTCCCTTACCACCTCTACACCTTGACTTCCACCTCCTCCTCTATTTCCTCATGTTCCTCTTCCACCTCCAACCCTTATTTCACCACCATCTACATTATGCACTTCTCATTCTCCTTCCTCTACCATTGCAGATTCCTCAGAGATAATATAACATTATATAATAGGATTCTCTAGCTCTTCTTCTAGTTCCTCTACTAATGGTACGTTAAAATAAGTTTCTTCTTGTTCTTCACTAGGAACCTCTAGTTCTTGTCCTAGAACGTTTTAACCCGTTGAACAAAGGAAGCTTACTCCTTCTATTATGGATGTAGGTTCCTCAACTACATATTTGATAGAAGAAGTTGGTGAATTTCTAGGTTGGATTTCAGATCTATGCACCTCAGGAAGTCTATGTCTACTTCCCAATGATGGGATTTGAGTATGGTTGGATGGTGTGGCACTACAAGGTCCAGGTGGAGTGAGTGATGATGTTGGAATGCAAATTCTACCTCTACTTATAAATCTACCCCTAGAATCCCTTTCTCTATGCATAAATGGTTTTTATCATTTTTCAATTTATTTAAATTAAAAACTCCTAAAAATGAGATGCAATAATGGAATCCTATATACACTTCCTTGGAAATGGTGCCAAATTGTTTGGTAAATTAATTGTTCTTAATTTTCTTCATTAATTGTCAACGAGGATTCATGTACTTGTGAGACATATGTGCACTATATATGCCAGGATTATTCTTGTGAACTAATTGATTCTAGAAATGAAGCTAGTTCTAAGCATGGATAGAAATTGAAGTGTAATTACATGCATGTTCTTTCAAACTAAAGTTATATTAAATCCTAGTTAATCAAATTGAAAATCATTTCTTTGAAAATCTATCTTAAGTTGCAAAATTAAAAACTTTCCTCAAATTGTCTGAAAGGAAAATGCTTAAAAGAAAAATTTCAAGAAAGAAACAATCTAACTCTATTTTACAGAATTCAAGGCATTCTACACTATCTTGCAGAAGAAAACTCTTATGCTAAATTGCAGAAAAGAAATTCTAGATTAATTGCATGAAAGAGAAATTTCCATTAAAAGGATCTACTTACAAAAAATGAAATAAAAATCTTTACAACTTAAGAATGATTACTTGTGTGCGTATTTATCCTCTAAAGAGTGTTTCATCAACAATTAAGAAATTAATTTAAGATATGAAATGATTAAGTGTTGGAAGGAAGATGCATTCAACAATTAAAATCTTTTTAGTTCTTTTTGTTTATGAGTACTGCGCAACCAAATGAAAACAACTAGAAATGTATCTACAATGGGAACATATTCTTAGAAGAAATGATAATGCTAGAAACAAAACAAAACTATGAATAATACCTTGCAACTCATAGGGGGACCTTCCGCGAGTGTAGGTTGATTAGTGATCATAGGATCTTCATGTGTGCATTGTAAATAACAATGATTTGTATTATGAAACAAAGTGTTATCAATCTTCTCCAAAAAAGAATAAACTTAGAAATAAAAGACCTTATGTTTCTCATATCGCTTACAACATTTATACAAATTATAAAATGACTTGAAAGAGTTTTAATATGATATGTTGTGAATCATTTCGACACCTACAATACCGATTTAACTTAGAGTTCAATCTCTCTCTGACTTTCTATTGAAAAAGAAAGTCATAGGATATTTTATTTCAATCTATAATCTTGATAGTTGATCCAATATTAGTCTCATTCACTTGATGTTTTTTATTTCTCTGCTACCTATGTTTGATCACTACATGTAGTTTCCAGGTTTTACTTTGCCTTTGACTTCAAGATTTCTTAACCCACGTGGCTTGCCAAGCAATGGCAATAGGTGGTTTTCAGTATGGGAGCCATTTGTCAACTTTTTGTAGTTTTTTTCCCTTTACTAGAGTGCTACAACCTGTCACACAATGGATTCTGCTGTGAAAACAAATATCAATTGCAGAATACTCATGATTTGGTCATTGTAAGAATACTTTTGTTATAGTTCACTAAGAAATACATAATTTAAATATGGATGATTAATACCTTTATAGGAGTTGAAATTGACCACAACAATGTTGAGTTTGTTATAGAATATTGATAAAAAGGTTAAATGAGATGGAAAAAGGATAGTAAAAAATAAATAATTGCAGAATTTAACACCTTTAGACCCATCATCTCTTCCAATTTAGTGGACTAATATCCCCTTAAGTGATCATTCTTATTTAAACATGGACCTTTATATATCATGTTTCAACATGCAAAATTATAAAGTATATTCCTACTACATGGTCTTTATAATTGCATCTACTTGTAGGCCCAATACTTTGCTAGTGATGCCTCATCCTTCATCTCCACATTAGGAGTTCATACTAGTATAAATACATTTTTACATCTAAGGTAATTTGAATAACTTGAGTCCCATTATTACGACACATATTTAAACTTGGTAAATAATCGGGTCAAATACAATCCAAGGGTCAAAAGTACATGCATTACATTCCCCTCCCTCTTACAATAATGAAATTCATGGTGTTTTTTTTTTCTACAATACCCCATGTATTTATTCTTCAATGACAACTAAAATTAATTCATCTATATTGCAGTCATGTATAGATGTTTATTATCTTAGAAAGCAATGTTCAATCATTAATTTCACTACCTTGGGATACCTTAGTTATCTTAAAAATTCAAGTATATGCCTAAAAACATATACAAGGTAAGCATGCATATCATAGCCATTTCGATGTGATAATTATCACATCCATATGAATTTCAATTTCATAAATAAAACATATATGCTCATAATATAATAGAAAGTATGCAACTCAACCCAATGCTCATCTATACGAATATGTATTTTCTCCATACAAATACCATAGGAAAGATTCAAACCATTATTTTCTTTAGCACAACCAAACATAGATTTCCTTCTTTATCCCATCTAGCACATAACATGAATCATTCACAAAAATTGTATTCAAATCATATCTCCCTCATTACACTCACCCTTTTAGGTTTATGCGTCCACTTCTCTTCTAAATTTTCCCTTGGATGGTCCATAATTGGAAAGCTTTCACATGCAAGAAGGGCACAATTTATAGAGCCTTACTTCTAGAGCATCCCACTATCAATCTAGTATAGCTTACCTTTCCTTTCTTGAGTTAGTAAGAGAGACATTTGCCTATTCTTTGACTTGTTGACCCTAATGCACACCTTTTCCTTTTTTATTTTCCAATTTATAAGGATGGTCACCCCCAAGACACTTACATCATGCATGCAGTCGTTGTCATGGATTGTACAACCTGGGACAATAGTTGCATAGTGTCATTTTACTAGAAGAACCATGGTCAAAGCTTCTAGAGTATGTTATTCCCATGGAGATCAGCTAAACTAATTTTCCATGAATTTGTTAGGGGTCAATTATTATGGAAGTTTCCTAGATTCTTAAGCCCCTAGGTATCCAGATACATTCTCATCAAGGATGCAAAAATAATATATACTCTAACCCTATCAAAGAGGAGAAGAGTTAGCTCGAATGAGCTTGAGTTACGTTATAAGTTCTAGATAAAGAGAGGGCTCAGTCACACTTTTGTTTGACATGAGATGTTTCTTGACCTAGGAAGTGGCCAAGCCAAAAAATAAGGAGCAGCAACATGGTGTTGAATGTAACAACCCCTAGTTGGTTTTACATGTAAAAACTATAAGAGAAAGAACATGGGACATGTATTCCAAGTTGAATTTTTGGCAATTATGGCTATTGAAATTGGAAAAGGCATTGGAGAAGGAAAAGAGGCATTAATTTGAACTTTATTTATGAAAATAAAGAAAAATAGGAGAAAATGAAGGTGAAGAGTCACATATTTTCATGTGAAGAAAATTGAAAGAAAAGTAGAGGAAAATGAAGAAAATAGAGGCTTCAATGATAAAAAGGCTTCTAAGGATTAGTTCATGGATTTTGAGGGTTGATATATTTTTAGTTTTTATCTTGAAGCTCTCTTCTATTCTCTCATTCTCTCACACTCTTGCACACTTAGAGTATTCTTGTAGCATTCTTGGAGCAGTTTGGCACACATTGGATGTGGAGAAAGAACACAATGAAAAGTAGGAAATTCCAAGGGAATGGGTTGATCAACAACTACAGTTGGATTTCTTTACAAATAACAAGTTGCATGTATGATTGCTACAGATCCATTTGCTCACGTCACTCCCATCAATCAGATCAGTACTATTAGGGATCATCAAACCCTAATCCAGTTGTTACATGCCCTAGACAAGTAATCACTTTGAATGCCTCCTTCCCTGAAAGTTTCCTGAACTGAAACCCTCAAGAAATGCCTCCTTGAGGGACTAGTGCAGCCTTCGTCAGGGGTAAATGCACTTCAGTGCAGGTAGGCCCCTGTCAAGGTCCATTTCAGTGCACCTAGGCCCACTTTGACCTGTGATGGGCGACATTGAGTGAAATCCTCATAGGGTTCTAGGAATATTCTTATCTTCTAGAGCCTTCTAGAAGATTCCACACTTATCATCTCCTATGAGATTGAAATTGGATAGGGAATGAGTTAAGTAACCTCCTATCGTCTCATCCCTTTCTCCATGGAAACTAACTCTAAGTTTTGAATGCCATTCAATACCCTCATTTATGACCAAACCACCACCATTTTCCCATAAATTAAGCACTCATCTAAGTGATCAGGGGCTGGACTTTGAGAATTTGTAAGGAGATATTGTTGGTGTGAGGTTTGAGATTGTAAGAAAGTATTTTTCTATTGCCGAAGTCCTGTGCTTTGATGTGATGTTGGTTGGAACTCAAGCTAGAGAAGTGACATTGGATCGGACTTCTTGGTTGTAACTCTTATTTCTACATAATAAAGTTGTCTACACCTTTTCCCATATTCTTGTCTTTATGTATGATGATTATATGTGTAAATTATTTCAATCCCATTTTATTATAGTAGATAGATCTCTTGCTTTGATTGGTTTTTTTCCTCTATTTATGATTGCAGGTACTTGTTGAGCGAATTAAGTTCGAGAAGGAGCAACAAAAGCCATACAAAGGAGACAAAGGGAAAGAAAAATATAACAAGTAGGTCCCTTGTCTTATTTATCTTCTATATAAAAAGGATAGAAACTTTAAATTTGTTGTTCTAGGTGTCGATACCCACCTAGGGACTTAGTGCCTGCATTGTGCAATTTTCTGGTCCAACAGTCACTGCCCCTCATAATTGCACAATGCAAGCTTGGAGGAGAGTTCCTGGGTAGAAATGCACATTTCCTGAGAGGAAGACAAAGCCTTCCTTCTCAGTATTGCGCAATGTTGTCTTGATTTAGCAGAGTCGATGCCAAGGCTACCCAAACCCGTTGATAGGAAACTGAAATAAAATGTGAGTGGAAGTAAATGATCGTGCATGCAAATAGTGAATGAAATATTTAGAAAACGGAACATAATCCATGTGGGTGAAGCGGGTCACCGAATCGATGACCGTTCATGCAAAAAAGTTTCATTGATGTGATATCCATGAGATGATAACAAAAACTAAAATAATGCTTGTACAAGCAAGTATGCATGTAAACAACAACAATCATTAAAATAAATCAAGAAAAAAACACTCGCACAAGCGAAAACATGAAAAGTGATAGAAAGGTTGCAAAAGACAAGCTGAGACCACTTATCTTTGAGTAGCTGAGTTGGATGTGTTGAAGAGTCCTTGATGTGCTGTGGGATGTCAGAGCTCCAAGATCGATATGAAGAGATGAGTACTGAAGCATCAAATAAATAAGTTTGAAGCTTTTAACGCGCATGCCACAAGTCTAGGAAAAGGTGACACTTGGAGGAAATATTCTAAAACGATCTTTGTATGTAACCTCCAGCTGCTAAAAATAGCTCCCTAAAATATAGGGATGCTTTTTGCATGTTTCTTTTTCTGTTCTGGGAAAAATCATCCCATGCATGCAAGTCATGTTTCTGTAGAATTTTTCTGCAAATCAACTAGCTCTGATACCATGTAGAAATTTCCACTGTAGATCACCTGGTAATGCAATGTACTAAAGCAAAAAACTTGATCTACTTCTACAAACAATTTAAAGGAAACTTAATTGAACATGAGAAACATCAAGCATCAACAGATATAACTGAGAATGAGAAGTAATCAACCATAATGCATAAGATATATCACTGGGGAAAGAACCAACCTAAAATCCCAACTATGTATTATCATACAAGTGGAAATCTTGTTCAAGTTACAAAAATAATTAGCTCTCAAGCTATCCTAATCCTTTTGCACTCAAATAATACTACTCACAGACTCAATAGACATAGAATATATCTTCCTCAAGCCCTCCAAGCCTCCTATTTCCTTGTGTGGTTTTGATTGGGGTCCAATGATATCACATGTGTGAATTGGCTTCATCACACTCACTGTAACATCAGGTCCAACTGCGCAATACATAATGAATAATATTCCTTCTGCATGCAAGGAATATTCACCAAGGAATATCCTAGCAACTAATAGTATATTGTCCCTTGATCTGATGTCAATTGGGTCTCTGACTGAACTAACATGCATGAGTTATGCATGAGTGAATACTCAATTATCTAAATTACAGTAGCTACATGCATGCAAGCAGTAACTTACTGAACTCTCATTAATTTAACAAACTATTAAATTAATCTAACTAGACTTGACTAAGTTAAACTTAGTCAACTGATTACAACTCAATATTACAACTCATCCTTATCTCTTTAACTAAAGGTTAAATTCCTCAATTAATGGAGAAACTCTTGCATGTCCTCACATAGACTTCAAGTTCAAATTTCCTTAACTAATTAACTCAAGATGAATTAATTAATTAATTTCCAAACTGCTGTTGATATCAAATTTGAATTTTACTTCCTATGTTTAGTCCAAGGACTGACTAAAATAAGAATCCATCTTGAACTGCTAAAAATAGAACTTCTATTTTTATCACTTCCCTTTTTCATTCCCTGTTGCCCAATCTAGCACTGGTACCCAAACTACTATTTTTAGCATTTCTTGTTGCACACTTTTCAACACTCGCTCTCAATAAGAAAGGCTTCAACTCGAACCCGATCTTGTACCTCTGGAATGTTATACATGCAACACTTCTACCAAGTGTGGTTGCTCCAGCAACTCTCGGAACAGAAAACTCCCAACTAACCTCTCTGTTGGGCTAGAAACATACTTTGATGCTGAAGCTCTACATGTTGGTGGGAAGTGCTCCCTCTCTGACCTCTGAGCTACCGCAACACTCCATGTATCTCACACCGTTGCAGCCTCCTAGCTCTACATAGTCCTAGGACTCTTGCACTGTAGCTCTCTCTATAGCTCCATCTACATTTGTCTCCACCCAATCAATCAGTCATGTTACTCCTCGTCGGGGCTCCCATAGCAAAGTTGAATCAAAGAGGTTGGGTATGTTAGAAAATTATATATTACGAAGCAATGGAACACATAAAATATTGCAGAAATATAAACACAGGAAACGCATAAAACAAGAGAGACACAGATATACGTGGTTCACCCAGTTTGGGCTACGTCCACCCAGAACAACTAGTCCTTCCTTTCTATTATCCAACAAAATGAAGAGGCACAACCTACAACAGATCCGTTGTAATATCCTCTATTTTCTCTCATAGTCTCACCTCTCTGTTTCTTGCTCAGAGAATACACATCTATTACACAGCCTCAAATACAATGCCCTCATACAAAGAGAGGGGTTGCCCTCTAGGGAAAAAAACCCTAAACTAAACATAAGTTCTACTGTCAGACCATCCACCTAATGAACAACCCAGATTGACTAGAAATAACTATACTTTTACAAGGCAATTTTACATCTATTTTTAGCTTCGGGGGTGCTGCCCCCTAAACCCCCACTAGGGGACTAGTGGCCCCCAGACCCCCCAAGCAGGGGGGATCAGCCCCCACAAACCCCCATGGGGGGACAAGTCCCCCTCGGCACCCCCCCACATGGAGGGGTGTACAAACTTCGTCGGGTATACATCCACCTGAAACAAAGACCTCTAAACAATCATGCTCCACACCTAACAATCTCCCACTTGGAGAATGATTGTAGCAACTCCATCGTTGCTTCATTTCTTGGACAATGACTCCTCTTTGGACCTGGTTGTTTCTCATCTTCATCATCATCCTTGAAGACCAATTGAAACTAAGCATATTCTCAGTTTCTCCCTGGTTACAACTTTTTTTAGCATATCTGTAGGATTTTGGCTAGTGTGTATCTTTTCCAGCTTCAACTCTCCATCTTCCAACACTGATCGTATGAAATGGTACTTGAGTTGTATATGTTTTTTCCTGGAATGAAATGCTAAGTTCTTTGCAAGATGAATGGAACTTTCACTATCACTGTGTAATGTGCCCATGTCATGCTTCTTACCCAATCCACCCATAAACCTTTGTAACCAAATCATTTCTTTACTAGCCTCTGTAGTAGCAACATACTCTGCTTCTATTGTTGAAAGTGCAACAACACTTT